>JAQQAE010004226.1:0-19070 GCA_029823295.1 Pseudamia nigra | reverse complement strand
ACAAACCTCTCTTATCTTTTTAAATGGGTGAACTTGCACATTTTTACGTTGCCCAATACTTATTGTCCCCACTGTATCATTGAAGCGTGCATACATATGGAACCTGTATCTGAGGTGTGGATATATGGCTCTTGATTTCTGGTCGTTACATGTGTCGACCAGGTTGTGGTTGGTCTATTGTTCCTCTGGACAAACAATGCTGGTTTTTGTCCACTATTGTGGAGTGATAAATATTTACGGCTCTGTCAGCTGGTCTGGTGGTCTACCGTGCCTCCAGCATTCTAATGGTGCAATCCTGGTCAGGTGACCACAGAGTGAGCAGGCATTCATACATTTTTTTTTTTTTTTTTTTTTTTTTTTTTTTTTTTTTTTTTTATACATTTCCACATGGAGTTACAGCTGAATGAAAATCTGACCTGAAACAGTTTATTAGGATTTGAGGAGAGTGTTACCCAAAAACCACTGCATAGATCTGTCTAATATTTATTGTTTTGTACAGCCCATTAAAGCATGTGAATAGGCAAATATGGTTTCAGAAGGCTGAGCTTTTTTGTCATTTTTGAAGGGCTTGGGATGCCTACAAGTTTTGATAGGTTGATATTAGACAAGAAATGAAGGCGTGCCAAAATCAACACCTACCTCATACCCCTCCTTACTTAATTGGCAGTATCTTGGAAAGTCCTTATCTAAATGAACTAAAATTTTACATTTCACCTATTCGAGAAATAAGGCACAACTGATTTAAAATTTGCAGAATTTGTTGAGACCAAAGTGCATGGGATGTTCTGAAATTTATTTGAAATGGTGTGGAATAACCCAGAGGAGTAATGATTTAGGATTGGTTGCACAAAGACATTGTGAGTTCTTCCCCATAAGTGTGTTCTGAGACACAGGACTACTCACAATAATCAAAGAGATGTGCCCAAACCCCCATGTTGGGAATTATAGAGACAACAATACACTTATTTGTAGAACTAGTTTCATTAACTGAAAAAAGCTTTTCCCAAATTAGGCTAAAAGCACAGAGTGGTGTGTGATTAAATCCCTTGAGAGAGTAACATCCAGGGTTTTTTATACTGTTATATGGCTTAGACAAAGCCAAGTTACAAGTGCCTTTTCCCAGATATGATGGTTATGGTCCAAAGACTTGTTTTGAATGGCTCTTTTGTGCTTTTCCAAATTTTGTATACACTTGATAATTAGTGATCCAAAAGCTGCTAAATTTGATGTCCTTCATTCCTTTGTCCACCACAAAAAATCCTGGCTGACCCAAAGAGCACAAGCAGTTTGAAAACTGCTAGAAAATCCTGAGATCACTTTTAGCAAAATTATAATGCATTTTTTGATGCTAATCTTGAGTTAATTTCTCAGCAACTTGGCATTTTAAGACAGGAGATTCATGGGTGAGCTGTAATCAGATAGGAAGCTTGTACAGCCACAGATAAACAAAGGCCACTGCCATTGGTAAATGTCATCTTACTTGCCCATCGGCCAACAGCAGTAAAAGGAAAAAAAAAGGGAATGAATGAGTACATCCCTCGTAGATACTGGTCCAAGCAAGCTGCAGGCTTATTGACTGAGACGCTGATGAGATTTATTCCTGAAGTATTGAAATTTGGTACTGAATTATATATTTTTTGACACCTCATAGTATTTATGCAATTTAGTCTGCTGTTTTTGCATTGAAATACTATTAAAACACAATCAATTTAAATTACTGTTCCCATATCTGTTCATTATCTTTGATCCCCTGTGGTCTTTAGCAAGTTGAGCTGTTAATCTTTACAGATTCTTTTTGTGCATATTTATGATCGCAGAAATGGCCCAAAATAATGCAAAACAACACTTTCTTGACAAAGGACATTCAGACTCCAACTAAGCCCAACACAAACTCAAACCCACTGAAAACCAAGGTAAATCCTACTGGCTGTAATGTCAGATTTGAGGGAAAAAGGTGCAATGCAGTGCAAGTCTTGCTCTGTAGTGAATTACAACTGTGTGTGCAGCAGATTCCTATACCAGTGATCACGGTTTTTGTCCTTAGGAACAGAACACTGAATGATTGGAAAAGCAGGTCGAGCTGACTGAAAAGAGTGTCTTCATGTTCACACTGAGTGGGTTTTGTCCATTACTTCTCATATTCTGCGGCCAATTGCCTTCGTTCTGCAGAGGCTGGAGGTTGGTCCTTTGCTTGCTCTCGTTGGCTGTTTTCCCACAATGTGTTGGAAAGGATACAACCCTTGACCCTCTGTACAGAATGAGTCCAGTACTTCCCTGTCTCAGCTGAAGCAAAACCAGGTTTACTCTTACTAATACAGTACTTCATTTGCAATCTGTTAAATAAATCTGTACCTGCCAACAGATACTGTGTAACTGCCAGCACTTTTTGCCTTCAGGAAGATCAGAACCAGCCAATCCAGAACATCTTACGCAGAAGTTTTTTATAGTGCTGCCAGATATTAGTCTTTTTGATTAATTTGACATTTTTAAATGTTTAAAAATTATTACAGTGAATAGTTTATGTTCTGCAAATCTGAGGTATGAATACTATTGGGCAACTTTACTAGGTTAAAGGTGAGAGATATTTGGTTAATGGTGATAGAGATGAGATTGCGACCTCCTGGCTTGTAGGTGTCAAATTATCTGTCTTGCCCCCATTGTAATATTTAGTGGCGGGAGTCACCAGAGACTCCATGAGACAATATTTTCACAATGCTACAATATATTAAGGATTGCAAGTTCACCATACATTGAGAATTGAAATCCTATACCTTTTTTTTAATTGTTCAACCTAAAGTAAAATAACACATTTCATTATAAGATATTCAGTTAATTGAACTCCATTAACTTTATTTGTTGTGTTAGTTGTGAAACTGGTGGTACTTTTTTTTTTTTTTTTAAGTTGTTTTTCTCCTCTTGCTTTGGTGCATCTTTTGCCCTCAGAAGCTTCCATAGCTTTTCCCTCCCCCTTGTTTCTTTAACAGAGATGCATATGCATCAAGATGGCTACCGCTAAGGAGAGCAAGTGGTTTGTTCCTATTAAAGCAATAGTATTGTCAGTGGTTTGGAACTGGTTTGGGGAGACAAATGTGGAACATGTGACTACATGTTGCAAAGTTTGTCCAAAGCCTATTGCAACAATAGGCAGCAGCACAACAAACTTACTCCAGCATCTAAAACGAAGGCATCCAGCTGAGTGGGAGAAATGTCACTCTTTATGAGGGCAACTAGACCACCTCAACCAACAAACTCCCGCTAGAAAAACAGCTTCCTGCGGTGGAATCGGTGTAATACAAAAGTGTGCCAAATTTTATATCGATCGGGGAAACTGGCTGGTGGGGCTCATCTTTAGAGGGCGCTAGCGAATCAGTTTTTGTTGTAATTGTAACATGACTACTTAGACTGACTTTTTTTCGCTTACATTTAAGGGTTTGCCAAAATTTCCTGAGTGTTTATACATGTTTTGGCCCTGAACAAATTGACTTTGACATTTTAGTGCTCATGATGATGCTGACGCTAAGGTGAAAGGATTGGGACAGTAGATGAGCTAAAAACTTAAGTGAATAAACCTTGAACTTAAGCGTCATAGGGCTGCTTGGACTTGAGAACTTAAAATATTTTACTCTCTTGTATTGTCTACCTTCACTGAAATTTCACACGGGGAAATGGACCACGGATTTCTAAACAATGCAACGACTTTACAGCATTTACAAACCCTTTCCTTAATAAAATATCGATACACAAAGTATCACAATATTACACCACATTGGTATTTTTCCCCACCCTTAATAATGTTGTACTGGCTCTTATGCAAATGCACATTAGCACAGGTGTGTTTTCCTGTACAGAACACAATTGGTGACATATCTTGACTTTTCAGCAATTTTAGATTCTTGAGTGATCAAAAGCAGAGCCGATATTTATTTGGGTCTTGCTCCTTTGTTTATCATGTTGTATTTGAGAAGAATATTGGGAAGAACATTTGTCCTCAGACTTGGCCAGGGTTCGGTTCAAGGCAACCCCTGATTGAGATGACACGTGACATCAACCAAGTGATTCTATTGGCTGTGACAGCCTTACTGGCCCACCATAGTTCCAGATATTCAGCTGCTCAAATGTAAATATTGTGATTATTTTGGACCTGTAAAAATAATTTTTTCATCAGTAAGACTAATTCTGCACCTTTTTTGTTAATGTATTGTTTGATGAATTTTTTTTTTTTAATATTTGTTTTCCCAAAAATACTGTCAGGTCCACCTTTAAAATCCTTGTGCCCCCCATTCAATCCATATCCATTACAAATGGGAAATTGGATGATGAAAAAATGACTTAATTCTTCACTTAAAAATACAAAAATAAAATGAGGAAAATGTCCCTTTTGCCTATATTTTTACCCATTTAGATACCTGTGATGTCATTACTTTGTCTTGTCACAAGCTGTTCAGAGTTGCTCAAGAGTCTCTGGAAAACAACAGGAACAGACCTATTGATTTTTACATCATTCACTACATTAATCCCAAAAAACATGATTACATTTGCTGAGGTAGTGGCCATTTTTGTGTGTGACATATTCCATGTAAGACGAAATTAAATCCTCTGAAATGTTTCACACAGAAATGAGTCATATTTCACTACCTCTGTGAGACATTGTAACTTTCTTGCTTTGTAAAACTGGCTTTTAAATGGACAAACATACTGTATGTATAAATTGTGGCATAATTCCATCAGGATGAGAAAATTGTCTGCCACTTGCCCTTGAGTTTAATGCCCCCCCCCCCAGAGTTTGGTCCCATAACCCAGAAGAGAGAGAGAGAGAGAGACAGAAGTGTATGTGACTTATGCTCTCTGTAGCTTTGCAAACTTCATTCTTCTTCCAACAAACCAATGGACTGTCAGTGCAGAGGCTCTGTATCTTTTTGTACAGTCTGGTCTGTGTCAGTAAATGGCAGAATGTAAAGGAAGGCTAAGCCGAACTGTTTCTATGGAAACAACAAATCATTCTGAACTCGCAGCAGGATCTTTTCATATTTGCTGGACTATTGTGGACCTTTTTGAAATTCATTTGGCATTGGAACAGGGAATGCATGACTTGATTATCATTCATGTTTAGAAGAAGTTACTGCCTCCTCAGGGGATATACATTTGAATGTCCTTGATGGTTTTTCAAACTCGAGTGGAACTACTTATTTCTGTCGGTGCAGATGAAAAATCGCTTTCAATCTGACAGTGTTGATGCCATCAATGGTGCCTTTGGAAAAGTGTAGTGTAGTGTAGTGTGTGTGTGTGTGTGTGTGTGTGTGTGTGTGTGAGGAACATTCAGTAGTACAAGCTTCAGTCTTGCACAGTTTGTAATAGTCCATTCATCCATCTTCTACGGCTTGTCCGTGGGGTCAGGTCGCGGGGTCCACATTAAGCCAACCCTGGTCCACTTCCATGATTAATATGGTTTGTTAAGAGTGGTGTGAACGCTCATTTGCTCTGCTGTGGACCAAACGATAAACTCTGGTCTGCTTGAAAATGGGAGTCTTGGTTCACTTGCAAGTGAATCCTGGTGCGCTTTGCCTACAGTATGAACACAGACTATCCAGCGAATCAGAGACAGGAAGTGACACAGAGCACAGTGCATTTACTTGTGATGAATGATTTCATTGCCTCTTGCGTATTTATGATTTGCAGGTATATGATCTTGAAACTTTTAGCTCTGTTCAATACCTTGTTTGGTGTCTGTAACCACAGCAGCATGTCCTAGCCTCTCAATCCCAGCAGCAAGCTATCCAACATGTTGCGCTGTACATGAGACAAATGCACCATTGTCGAAAAAGGTGAATGAGAGTGAGAGACTATGATGTGCTACGCTGGTTACACAGGGCAACATGCTGGATGTCTCACTACCTCGGCTGCTGCTCATACTGGGCAGCTTCTTGTGAAAAACATGAGGTTTGAACACCAAAGTAAAAATAGAAACCCTCAAAATAAATACATTTTGAGTTACTTTATTGTTTATCTGTGGTGAACAAGGCAGCTGAATGGGATGGATTTCAGTCTTTTGTCTTCGATGAGTTGGCTTTTCTTCTTCCTCTTGGGTTTTTCTTGTACAGCGGTTGTTTTACACAATACCACTCCAAATGAGCAGTTGTTGTAACTACTTGACATTGTCAGAAGGTTTGGTCCACTTCAGTTCAGTGTGAAAGTGAACCAAACCAAATGAGTGTGTAATGTAATATGCCACAGAAGGAGAATACACTATTTTTTTTTTTTTTTTTTTTTTTTTTTAAATCAATCTTTGAACTATGGAATCTTTTAAACCTCATTTTTTTGTGTATATACATATAGTGTGTGTGTGTGTGTGTGTGTGTGTGTGTGTGTGTGTACAAATGGATGCTGACCTGCAGTAACCCCTTATTCCCAAACTCAAATGCTGTACATTCCCACCACACCAAACTGCAGATAAACAAACTGCATTCTGGGGAGAAACAATAAGTGTGCAGTTGAAGGAAGAAGAGTGGCAAAGTCAGTGTAAAGACTATAAAAGAGCAAGAAACAGACATGACTATAAGACCGAATGTGGTCAATAATCCATGACCAGGGTTTCCCCAGCCTGTTGCACTCTTAACAGGCCCAATGGAGCACTCTGACCAAAATATGCCAGACATGCAGCTCTTTGTTTTCCTTTTGCAGAGTTTTTGAACCGTTTCCAGTTGTCCTTCTAGTTGCCTATAGCCTCTTGTCCACCCCCTTTTTGTCAGTTTCAAAAGTGGAGGCATTGCTGTCTTTTGCTGAGCAGAGTAACATTTACTTGACTATGACAGTGTTTTTACTTGGATATAAGCTAGGTCTCCAGGTAGAACTCATGATGCACCCAAAAATGTTCAGTGTTTGCAGTATATCAATAATTATCAAGTGAATTTTAAATCATTCCAGTCAAGTTTAAAGGCTGACCTGTAGTTTTGAGTGAATGCTGAAGAAACAATTATTTATGTTCCAGCCAAAAATGAGATGTGCATTCCGTTGCATCTGGCAGCTAACATGGTATTGGTATGTGATAGTCTGGGACTGTTTTACTGCTTCAGGACCTGGTTGACTTGCTGTACCTGATGGAACCATGAATTCTACATATCCTAGGAAATCCTGAAGGACAGTGTCTGGCAAACAGTTCATAATGGCTGAAACACACTTGGGTCATGTTCAGGAAAAGCACTGAAACACACCAGCAAGTCCACATGACTGTCTCAAAAAAACAAAAGGAAAATCCAATTGAGAAGCTGTGGTATGACCTTATCCTGCCAACTTTTTTTTACAGCCTCACAGTTGTCAAACTAGTACATTATGTCCATTCTTTTTCTACCTGTACCAGATATTGAAGGAATCTGAAATGCAGGCTGTCTCCTCACTCATCCTGTGGTTGGCTACAGATGCCAGCTCCATAGTAGCTACTGCTGTGACTGTTTTCAACTCGCTGAGTACATGAGTTCATGCACCTGTAAGGCTGTAAGCCTGTCTGATCATTTACAGTGGACTGCTCAAACCTTGTCGAGAGGAGCCAGATGAGGTGGCTTGGGCATCTGGTTCGGATGCCTCCTGGACGCCTTCCTGGTGAGGTTTTCCAGGCACGTCCCACTGGGAGCAGACCCCAGGGAAGACCCAGGACATGCTGGAGAGACTCTGTCTCTCGGCTGGCCTGGGAATGCCTCGGAATCCCTCCAGACGAGCTAGATTAAGTCTAGGCTTCCCTGCTCAAGCTGCTGCCCCCGCAACCCGATCCCCTGGAAAAGCGGTAGAAGATGGAGGGATGGATGCTCAAACCATGGGCTACAAGCTAGTTTGCCAGCATTGTCAACTGCACCTTTTTAAAACTATTCTACAAAGAAGACTGGGCCAAAATTCCTCCAAAGTAATGTGAAAGAGTCATTGCCATTTATTACAAATGCCTGCTTGCAATTGTTGTTGCCACGGGTGATACCAACTTAAGTGTAAGAGCAATTTTTTGTTCACATAGGGCCAGGTAGGTTATGAGCTTATTTCTCTTGGAAAAATAAAATCAAATTTTAAAAATTCCATTTAGTATTTGGGTGATCTTTGATTATCTGATTTTATTAGCACATTTAAAATTATTATAGCAGACTTTGTAAAATTGTCTAGTAAAGGACAATGCAAAAGTAGCTAGCTTTAAATCTGCCCTGTCATTGCACATTAACCACCAACATCGTTCTCCATGATGCTTTTTACAGTTTCTCTATTTCGAATTGAACATGTATCTTTATCATCAGACACTCACAGTGAATGCTTTGCAGGTGTTGTAGATGACCTTCCAGCTAGTAAGTGGGGCTTTGAAAAGGAAGGTCTTTTGAAGCACTGGTAGGATTTTGAATAGATTCATACACACTGAATTTTCAGTCAACAAAGGCTGTGATTTATTGAGCTCTGGCAGCAGAAATCACTCAAAATGTACTGATAGCTGTAACTTCACATTATTACAGTACCTCCAACCAGCCAATGTGGTTGTATTTTCTGGTCAGTTTGTTTTATTAGCAAGATTACGCAAAAACTACTGAGTAGATTTTGATGAAATTTTCATCAGAAGTGGCTATGGATGAACTCATTAAATTATGGAGAGGATCTGAGTCAGGATGCGGATTCTGGCTCACTTTTTTACTTAAAATTGAGTTACATGACAGGATGAGGTGTTCTGTGCAAAATCCTGACCCGGAAGTTGAACAGCATGTAAAAGGTAAACAGAGGAGCTCAAACAGAAGAATCCTGCTGACTAGCTGTTGAGCATGTTTGTTTGTAGATACAGACACACTTCATGGTGACTCATTCAAAGGAACTGAACATTTTAAAATGCATGCTAACTTGCTAGCTTGCTGTTGACTGTTGTTGTTGTCTGTGACATCGTAGCTCAACCAGAAATTGCCCAAGTTGAAAGAATGCAGATTGCCACCAAGTGTAGCTGAGGCCACATGTCAGTAAACAGTAGGTTTACATGATGCATGTAAACTTACTGATTGCGAGATGGGGCCATGTTTACTAATATGAATTGTAATAGCCTAATCAACATGAAAACACCAAAGCATAGACAACTCATGACATGCTAAAATTGACACATTTTTAATTTACTTGAATCAGTAATTTTAAGAAAATTCCAGGGTGCTGGGTGAATAAACACCCTTGGTGGAGGTACGTATGCATTCCCTTAATACCTTGTTGGTTGGTTGGTTTTGTCTGTCTGCAGCTTTATGCAAAAACTGCTGACCCAAACGCCAAAAATTTGGTGGAAGGATAGCGTTTGGGCCAAAGAAGAACCTGTTCACTTTCAGGGCGGATTCAAGAATTTGTTCTTTTTACTTTCTTTAACATTGTGAGAGAGGGCTTTTTTTTTTTGGACATTTTTGGTAACTTGTTTGAGAATAATGTATGGAACTTGATGAGAAAAATCAGTTACTTAGGAGAGTGATTTCTATGAATATCGTAAATTTGGTTTCAAATCCATATTTTTGATTTGTTGTGCAGAAAGCACCATGGGTCTTGGTGGGAATCTGGTGTACTGAGAATCAGTTGGTTTTCATTTAGTGAAAGTTGGAAAGGACTTATTGTCCACTAGCTTACTTTCAGATTTTTAATCAGGATGATCAGTGTGAAGATTTTGAGTAATTTTGAGGATGAGTTGAAATATGTATCCATCCATTCATTGGTCAGTGTATCGTTTTGTCAAATTAAATCAGATTTAAAATGAGACTACTGGTTTTTTTTTGGTATATTTACAGACCGTGTACCATAACATGTTTCCTGACCAGGTTTGCATCTTTGGCCACTGTAGCCTGCTAGAATGTATCTCAGCACAGTCTTGCAATGACCCTACAAATATTTTTTACACTTTGTTTGCAGTTATCTCCCCAAAAGCATCGGAGTAAATTGGGTCCCATTATGTTTGAAACACAACCTCTCAGGTAGAGTTTGACAGAAAGCAGCAACATCTGGGACAAACCTGAATGAATTTAAGTTTTATTTGCCAATGGTCTGGGGCAGGGTATTAAACCATTGCCACAAAGGGTCAAAGCACTACACTTTTTTCTTTCCAACCAGTCTCTTCCTTCCCACTGATTGCTCTTCAGTGAACCCACCTGTGTTAGTGAGAGGCTGGAAAGAAAACCTGCAGTGTCTCGGCCCATTGTGGCAATGATTGAACACCCCGGGTCTAGGGTGCTGTGACCTCTGATTTGTCTGGTATTTTAATGCAATATATCTTGAGTGACTGAACAGAATGTCACAAGTGTTATGTGTGGCTTAAGGTTGAACCGAGAACATTTTGGTGGTTGAAGGTGAAAGAAATATTTGGCAGATTGCATGACCAGATTTATGTCGCACTATCTCAGCATAATGGGTGCCTCTGGCTGAACCGGAGGTCCTTGTTTTTGTTACTGTCAAGTTTAAAACTTCAAGTCATGCCTGTAGTATTCAAAGCAGCAGCCAGAACTGATGGTTAGTTAACTGTGATCTCTGCCATTCGTTTATCTTGCAGTCTCTACATTGAACCAAGTGTTGTTATTAATAATAATAATTCTGACCTAATTTTTGTTTTAATAAAATCTGCTTTTGTTAAAAGTCTGGCGCTCTTCAGCAGCAGTTGAGAAAAAAAATCTGAAACATTTTCAAAGGGGTGCTGATAATTTTGACTTTAACTAGCAGGCTCAAGTTACTTTTGTTTTGGTTTCTTTATGTCCACTTGGACTAGTTTTAGCTGAGTTGTGGGTCTTCTGAGGAGTTACTTGGTCATCTGATTTTATTTTTTTTTTAAATCCAGGTCTGTGCTGCAAAGGTAACATTCACCTGTTCCACTGCCGCCGTAGTGTTGTTGATGTGAAAGCCCATCTATCAAGTGGGTGACTAAAAACATCTTTTCATGTCACTGGGGCAGTTGGAAGGTATGGCACGAGTAATTGTTGTTTTTATTACTCTGTGACCCACATTAAAGCAGTTCAGGCCAATTAAACTGTATTCTGGCAGCTGCGTTGGTGAGACTGTGGGGTAAAAATACCTTCCGGTATAAAAGGGTTCAACAGGCTTTTCATAAAGTTTGTCACGCCGCACATTAGCACTGATGTTTGTATTAAAGTAGCCCTTTGGTTTTGACCATTCGCCAAAAGAACCTGCATGTCAGATTCTGTGGCGATGAAGGTGACAATTTGGGGTTTGTTTGAAACTTTTGTGTGCAGACATGAAGGGAGTCATTACAGCAGCCACACAGCACAATTACACACAGTGTTGCACAATCACAAGCATGTCAAAAGCCAATCAGAGGCTCTCGCATGGTATTGGAACTGTGTTCAACACTTTCAGTGTTTTGTGTCCAAACGCTGTAACACAGGAACAATGTCAACCATCCTTTTAACTGAACCACAGCATCTATAGATCTACTAAAAATCTGAAGATGTCATAAATTCAGTTTTACATACATGGCCTTAGAAGTCATTAAGTGTTCTTTAAGGAGTCATACCCCTTATTAATAAAATTCTGCCATATCTGTGTGTCTGTCTTCCTGGTTTTCAGCCATGTTTAAAAAAACATTGTTTTCCATGATGTAGACCCCCCAACACAGGATATCAGGATGGTTTTGGTACTTTTTGATGGTTCTGGGGGACTGAATGATGAGTGATTGTCTTTATCTGACCTCACAAATAACCAGAAATCAACTTCTAAAAGGACATAGTACCTGAAAAGGGGCTCTTGTCTTTTTCCTCCTGTGAGCAAAAATTTACTGTTACCATTATTTTTAGAGCTTGTCGACCTGTGTTTTGACAGGACAAGGCTTGAAACTGTACTTTTCACTATATGTCTCATAAATGTGAATTTGTCAGGTTAATCACTGCCGATATGTTTTTAATTTCTTTGTCAAAGTGGGTCATGGACAGAGGGCAGTGACCAAGGCTGTACATTGAGACTGATGTGGAAGTAACTTGTTGTAATGCTGCTGGGGCACCATTCATTTCCAAGTTGCCCTGGCTGACATAAAGTTTACACTGGACTTCTCTCTGAAAATACGAAGTAAATAAATTGTCACTAGTCATCATAGCCTCATACATTTTATTTGGACTGTCTAATCTGTGATCTTGTGGTCCCTCTTCATCTTTTTTTCTCTATTATTTAAGATATTACAGCAAATAATCCTACAAGTCTGCCATGATGGGATTTAATTGACAGATCACTACAGTGACTCAACATGCTGGTAGTCAGACTGAGTGGGACCTTGTTTGAAGTCTTGGGGTGTATTCACACTTGTGACTTGTTTGCTTTGTTCCGATTCCAATTGTCCGTTTGGATCATTTGTGTTCACAGGGTATCAGTCTGTATCGGTCCCAACTTATTTAAAAAATGCCATTTGCGAGCAAACTCTTCTCTCATTGGTCAGAAATATCTGGATGGAGGAAGAGTTTACTCTATATTCTTGCCCCACAGGAAAAACGACAACCATGAATCATCAGCTGCCAGTGTGGCTTTTTGTGTGTGTGTGTGTGTGCTTTTTTTTGGTGCATCTGGTGAAACGAATACGTGTCACCGAATGGAACCGTGGGGTTTGAGAGGTGCACATGCTACTGTACATTACACAGAACGCATGAGGTAAACTGTTAGATTATGTCTATCTTGCCAACTCCTCCTCTTCTGCTGCTGTTTTTCTCTACTTCTGTTGTTTTGAATGACCATTTGCAACCGAGTGCATTACTGTCCCCGCTATTCCTTTTGTCAACCACAGTTTTAAGTGAGTTGTGTCTGTTTCTGACTGAGTTGTGTCCTCACCGCAAATGAACCGCTACAGGGATCAAATAGAAACGAACTGAGACTACCCCTTCGAGGTGATCTCGGCTGGCTTGTTTTGTTTTGAATCTGGGAGCTAATACTGTGTTCACACATGAACAAACAAACTGTTTTTTGGAGTTAAATGCTCTCTGTTTTGGAACGACTGCTCCAAATGATCCAGGTGTAAATACACCCTGACAGTCAGTGAGTTGGTGTTCATGATGCTCTGGTAGCTGTGTTGCTATTTTTTCCAAACATGATTTACATCCTGTTTTTGGCTCCAAAATGTCACCCAGGAAGTGACAAAAACAGCCATTCAGAAACTAGTGGGTGACATCAGTTACTATGTCTGCAGGCGAGGCCACATTTCAGAATTTGCACTTGTTAAGAAAATGTACATTTATTCTTTTCAGGTGATCCTTTCTTATTCATTTTTGTTGATTTCAGTACTATTTGAACAAATTTGCCCCCCCCCCTTTTCTGAAGATAATAAGAATACTGACTCAGCACGAGTCATACAATTTGTCATGGCAGCCTAACCAACAAAATATCCCCTCTGGTTAGCGTCAAAATGTACTCTGTTTTTCTCCAAAAACATAGAAACGAATCAAGAGGAAGCATATGAAAGAAGGGGAAAAAAAGCTGAATACAGTACTCATTCTTTGTACTTTGATTCAGCAACACCAAGAAAATACAATTTCATAACAGTGTTTCTTTACTGGGTCAAACATCAGTCAGATTATGACTAAGCAGGTTTACGCCCTGTGTTTCAACATATTCTTTCATCGTCATATCATCTAAATGTTGCCTTTGGCAAATTAATCATTGCTAGGGTTTCAGCGATCCAGTTGTGTGTTGGTGTTTTTTTTTCATAATTACTGTTTTTTTATTTATTTATTTATTTTTTTCCCCCCTCACCATACATGGTGTAAATCTCTGACGGCGCCCTATTAAAATGCCATCAGCGATTCCTAGTGTGCATTATTTTGCTTTATTGTATGTTCTTACCTCCACAAACTATCTTTTGAGGCTATTTGAAATAACTTTGATCACATGCCGTATAATCTATTTAGCATTTTGAACTGTTTTTATTTTATTTTGTACTTTGGAAAGGGTGCCTTCCATTTTTCCATTACATTCCACAAGACATCCTCCTCCTGCATTTCAGGGTCCTTTTTTTTGCTGCACTGGTCAACTGTGCTGACATTTAGTATGAAATAATATCTTGTGCCTACGTCTCTATTAATGAAGTGAATCTTCTTGATTTAGATCTTTTTGTTGATTTACTGCTTATTTTCTTCCCTTTTGAGTTCATGTTGTGGAAGCCAGCATACATACATTTCTTTCACATTCAAACAGAAAAATTGACAAAAATATGGATTCATTAACAGTTAAAATGTGCACCAATCAATAAAGTATTTTTCAATAAAGTATTCCATTGGCACCTGTCAGTGGGCAGGATATATGAGGCTGCAAGTGAACATTTAAGCCTTGAAAGTGATGTTTTTGAAAGAGAAATTTTGGGGAGTGTCAGGATGGATGTAACCTACACAAGGATGAGGTCGTGGTCGTTAGACCTGGTCCTGCAGAGGAAATTGGGGCAACTGGATCGTAGTCCAACAGAACCACATTAAACCCGGCTTTTTACTGAACCATTTTAGGTTCATCTGCAACTTGGATGTTGTGTCTTTAACCACTTTTAAGTCACAGTTAAAGTGAACTCAAAAATCCTTATTAAATGTGAACATCTGATAGCTGTAGATGCTGTGGGCACGACCAGATAATTTACACAAAACAAAGATGTGAATTATCTTGGGTTGTCTACTACTGTGTGAAAACAAAAACGGAGTGAACTCCTGTGACCTAAGACATGGGAGTATTTGAAAGTATGACTCAGTATCAACGCCTTTCTTCTCGCTTTTCACACAACGCAAGCCATTGATATTTGCTGGGAAATGTAGAGATGTTTTCGCAAGAGGATGACGACTAGACATTCAGATGAAATATGAAAATATTGAACATACTGCTTATGTTCTATATTGTGAGAAAACACCAACACTTAAGATCCAACATGAATCACAGGGTATTTGAACGTTTGAATTTGCATTCCTATGTGAAAATTCTCTGATACACCTTTCTAATTTCTTTTTAAACACACGTGGGTTGTAGTACTGGCGGGGGTTTTGTTTTTCGTCCTTTGTTCGTCCGTCTGTGTGAATAGTGTACAGTTGTTGAACATAAGTAGGCAGTGTGAAGGTGTGGAAACATTTTGATTCTGGATGACAGTCGAGGTCAGACGCCCAACATGAGGGTACTATAGATGCACAATGGGGTTTGGGGCGAGATCTGGAATTGATTCAGTTTTTTGATGATGAAAAACGCGTTGCTCTGCTTTTAGGGCTTTAACATCGACAGGGCTCCGTGACGGTTTCAGTTCCTGAACCTAATTTTGAACTGGCTGGCATGTTCACGGCGGGAAAAAAATTGCTTCTGAAACTGAGAAATTGGTTCTGGCCTGGAACCACAAAAAGTTGGTTCTCTTCTGGAAGCAGCGTAGGTGTGTGTTTTCACTTAAATGCATTGAGAAACAACAAATTTAAAATATACTTCAAGATTAGTGACACTACAAAGAATGTTTAAAAGTCTGTGAAAATAAGAACCCATTAGTTTCTGAAATGCTGTTTTGAGACCAATTCAGTTGTTTCTTCCTGAATGATATTTGGAGCCAAAAACAGGGTATAACTATTTGGATCCAAATAGTTGCAGTGCTGTGGAAGTGTAGTATGTCAGGAGTCTTGTGGGTAATCTAATGCTAATCACTAGTTTACTGATTCAGTAAAACTTTATCAAGTAATGCTGACCAGTTATATTGTGTTGGTGTAAGCACTTACCCACAGCTAACGTTGAACATCTGTCAGGAAAAACTGTTCTGTTAAATAAGTAGAAGCTACAAAGGTCTGACTTGGTTCAACTACGCTGGCAAATGGAGCTGTCATACAGACCTATCAATCAAAGCTCAGCACAGGTATTACAGCAAATAGTCTTGTCAGATTATTTGTTACTGTATGGGAGCCAGGGCTTCTTGGAGCCAAATGAACGGTGCCCAAGTGGCTGCTGGCGGTATTACAACTTCGTTTCTGCATTGGCTTCACTGAACAGCTCCGTCCTTGCCCAGTGGTTTGTAATATGGGCGTGTTGCATGTTGCGGTCAACATTAGGGTTGAGAGGGGGTCTTCAGCTATTTGTAATCTGTATCTTGATCACTATATTTCGGTGAGTATTCTTCAGTGAATCCAAAGACTGACCACTAAAACAAAAATGATTACTACGTATTCAACTAAAAGATGGATGTTGGTTTCCTCATCCCAAGTTTTTATTGTAGTCTGTGTACCTGGTCTTACGAAACTACAGCTTAAGTGTCTGAACCAGATTATTTAAAACCTGCTATGTTTATTGACCAGTATAGTATCTGCATCATTTCAGCTTGTAGAGAAAGCGGTGTTGCTGCTTTTGGGTTGCATGTAATTTAAAAAAAAAAAAAAAAAAACACACACATTCGCTTCAAAGTGTTGGAACCATTTTACTTTAAATTTACAATGTTTTCTGAACTATCAGATCTCCATCGTATCAATCTTGGAGTCAGGTGGTGCTATCTGCTATTAACAGGAAACGACAAATTACTTAAAATTCAGCTTTTTGGTAGCTGCATTTTTGACAGACATATTGACTGTAGGTGATTTGAAAAACCTCTAGTTGTCACTATAATATATTTTGCTATCATGATCAGTCTGTTTTTATGATTTTTGCCTTTTGGTTCATTTTGTTAACAGAAACACAACATTTCAGTTTGTACTGTGACAAAAATGCATCAGTTTTTCTATCTTGTTCAGACGTTTCCTGCACAATGCATCAGTTTCAGTTCAAATTAATCATTCATTTATTCATTTTCTACCCCTTAATCCTTACAGGCGTTGGGGGAGGGTGCTGGAGCCTATCCCAGCTGACTTGGGGTGAAGGCGGGGTACGCTCTGGATGAATCACAGGGCTGATATATAGAGACAAACTCACATTCATACATTTGTGTAATCTAGAGTAATCAATTAACCGAAGTCCTAGTGTTGGAGGAAGCTGCAAAAACCCCTGCAGACATGGGGAGAACATGCAAACTCCACACAGAAAGGCAGGCAAACCTTCTGGCTGTGAGGCACTGGTGCCAACCACTGCAGCACCATGTTCCCCCCGCAAATTTATCAGATACAATTTTGCCTTGTTGGTTTTCTTTTCCTTTCTCCTTGCATCCTTTACATTTGTCTTTTTTTTTTTTTTTCTCATTTTTCTTTCATTTTATGTATTCACTTGTCTTGCATTTTTCGTCTCACGCCATTGTTGTCTTTTATGTATTTTTCTCTTGTTGAATACTTCTTTTTGCATTTGATGTTTTTGACTACTTGTATCTTTTTACAAGTAATTTAAAACCACAAATAATGATCCAAAGTTACAAATCTAAAGTTAAATATGCAGTGTAATAGTAGCAGATCATTACTAAGACCATCTAAATGAGATTGTTGTTGTACCGTTTTAGTTTAGGCCTTATTTTGTTAAGTCATCCTGGTTGTCAGACCATGCTTTGTGCTAATAGAGCACAGAGTTTGGCCCATTTAACTCATTTTCCATTTGTTAGGCTTCATTTTGACTGGCGCCATGAGGAAACGCAGATTGTTAACCATCTGATTTTTGAAAACAACCTCAACTGTGTGTGTGTCTGTGTAACTGTATGCACTCCTACGTCATACACATTATTCATTCATCAGTACTGTTAAACACTTTGGCCTCAGTGTTTACTGGTCTCGATCCACAGAGCAGCTCTGTGGCATCCGTGTTTCGGACTTGGCTTCGTATTTTGTTCTCAGCGTTGGCCCAGGGCTCTCTGGGTCTATTAATACTACCTCGCTCTAAAAATACAGAGTACTGTGTGACCCACTGGGACTAAATAGGAGCTTGGTCTTTTACCGTATACACACAGCATTTTAAATTCAGACTGATATTTCAGTTGTTGGCCCATTGTCCTGGGATTTACGCTGAAACCTAGAAATCGTCTGCGGGTTTTCTAAGAAGACAACATCCTTGAATGGTTTGCTGAAAAACAAAACATACACTGGCATTTTTAACCTTCATAACCTTTTGGGATATTATTTATTTAACCGTCCATCAAACTGGCTGACCCAACAGAAAACGGCAATGTTTGTTTCGTCTAATGCTGAACAAATGTAGGGGCCATGTTGTCCCGGCTGATTCGTGTGTAGATGTGTCATTATAGCCTGAATTAATTGGCTTTATACGTAAAGACCATATGCTATGGATTGGAGCTCATTGAATTATTTCCCTAATTTGTCAGGAGCTGTGATTGGACACATCTGGACAAGGTTGAACAGTTAAATTTAATTTGGTTCACAAAGAACTTGGGAAAATGTCAAAGAACTAAAGTGGAGAACATTTTACCCCTGAACATGGATGTTTACAGGCTTCTGTGTAACCGTATGGAGTTCACTCAGAATTCACACATTAATTAAATTTATTATTTGGACATGGGGGTGGGGGGCAAAATTTATTAGACTTCAGATGGAACATTCATGCTCTTATTTTGCTATTGTGAATTATTAAAATATTTCTTTTGACCAAATCAGTATTAGAATTGGACTTCAATCTAAATCCTTGGCATGTCATGGATGAGTTGCCAGTTCATATTTTGCTTTACAAAATGTAAACTGAATTGAATTTAGGTGCTTATACACACGGGTGGGGTGGGGGGGGGTGTATTTTTACAGTGTAAGCTCTGTTATGTTAAACATCTCATTCACCTTGCCTGAAAAATATGTGCACTACCAGTCAAAAGTTTGTCTTTCAGTGTTTTTTCTTTATTTTTATTATGTTCAACACTGTCCATTAATACTGAAGATTTCAAAACTGGTTAGACACATAAGGAATTTAGTTTAAAAAAAAAAAAAAAAAAAAAAAACTCAACCAGTTCCAGAGATTTTTCAGATTGACTTATTTTCTGAAAGTCATGTTTGAGGTGTTTCTTGTCACAATGTGGTTTTGTACAGTAGTGGTAAAAATGCATTTAAGAAGGAAAGAAATGGCACAAATTAACTTTGGACAAGACACACCTGCGAATTGAAAACCGTACCATGTGACGACCTCATGTGCCCTCTGTGGCGCAATCGGTTAGCGCGTTCGGCTGTTAACCGAAAGGTTGGTGGTTCGAGCCCACCCAGGGA
>JAQQAE010004225.1:0-19070 GCA_029823295.1 Pseudamia nigra | reverse complement strand
GCAGGTGGGGGGTTTTCAGGTGTTAATTTGTCCCATTTCTTGCCTTTGTATGTGGTTGACAACATCAGTTGTTGTGCAGGGGAAGCCTGGGGACAGAGTCAGTAGCCCCATTAGTGCTACTACAACTATTGTACAAATCCATATGCAGTATGTCCTGAAGTGCAGTTGACAGAACCATCAAATGCTATGATAAAACTGGCTCTGATGAGGATCATCCCCGGTTTCAGAAGCTGGTAATTAATAAACCTCTCGTCTGCAGCAGAGGAAGCTCCTGGGCTTCCTTTCCTGGGGTTTGTCTTCATGAGACACAGTTTCAACTGTCTTTTCTCTTTACATATCACAGTGTTTCTTTACAATATATGGATCTGTACAGTAGTTGTAGTAGCATTAATATGGCTATTCATGCTGCAGCCACCCTTCCTCTGCACAAGGACAGTTAGTGATTTAAAGCAAGGGTGGCTGCAGCATGAACTTTTGACAAGATACGTCTGTGATTTGAAAACTGCTCTGGGTGAATCTGCCTGGTGAATCTGATGAGAGAATGTAAAGCTGTCATCAAACGCTAAAATAGAAAACACGTTCTGGGTCACTTAACATTTTGTTTACTCCATAATTCCATATGTGTTCTTTCCCAGCTTGGACATTTGCCATGCTGATGTACAATGTTGAAAATAATAAAATTAAGAAAAAAACACTGAATGAGAAGTTGTGTCCAATGTTTTGACTGGTGATGTGTACCATCTTCTATTCTTATGATCCCATCTCAGGTTTTACAAAATGCTCAATATGACGCTATACTGTTCTCTCACTGCATGTGAAACAAATCCAGAAGAGCTGTTCAGTTCATATGCCACAAAGATTATCTGCAAATCAGATAATGGTGCATTTAAATAGGTTAAACAAGCCACTGGTATTATCTGCATCCCACAGGCTGAATCAGGTGCACAGAACAGACATGTTGACATGGTTTGCAATAAATGCAAAACCTCCCCATGGCCCAGTGACCTCAAAAGCATCTCCTCTAAATGGACTGACTTTGCAAAACAGCTTTAAGGTTGTTGCATCCCATCTACGTCTCCAGATCCTCTGATCAGCACACACAGGGAGCTGATGCCAAGACTTTTGATTTATATAAAATGTCCAAAACTGATTCCATTTCATCACTATGTCTTTGCCCTGTAAATCTGATTTGACGTTTTTGCATCATGGAGAATTATAAACATATCAGTCATAATTAGAGCTTTTGAGCTGCTACATGCAGCGGTAGGCAGAGTACGCAGACAATACAGTAAAAGTATTACTTTATATTTATGGTGATTCAAGTAGAAGTAAATGTACTGATAAACACAAGTACTTAAGAATAAAAAAGTATCCCATATAAAAGCTGCTGGAGTAGTGAATAACGTCATAACATGGAATTTACTACAGCATAACATATTGCATTCAAACATACATTTTGGTCATTTTAGTTTATTTCCTTAATTATTTTAAGCAATTTTTGCTCATTTTGCTGCTTACTTTGTTGATTTTTTTTTGCTCACTTTTTAAAAATTACACACATTGTTTATTTTTGTTAATTTACTTGATAATTTTCTTCATTTTCACTCATTTTGTTGTTTAGTTTGTTCATTTGTTACGTTTTATATTTTTTATAAATATATATATACCTGGCTATTTTTGTTGTTATTTTTAAGTTAATTTAATAATTTAAGTTCATTGTTTTGCTTTTTTGGTTCATTTTGGTTTCCTTTCTTGCAATTTTCGGATCATTTGTTGCTTAGGTTATTCATTTTGTTAATTTACATGATTATTTTTGTTCCATTTTTTTATTGTTTTTTTTTTCCCTCCTACTCATTGAGCTGTGACCAAATGTAACGGAGTAAAAAGTATTCTGCAAAACAACTACTCTCAGTAGTACAAAATACTCAAGTACATGTAAAGGAGTAAATGTACTTGTGTGCTATAGAGTACAGTATACAGTATTTTAGGCTCACTGTGCTGAACTGCACACACATGTATTGGGTTCAGATTTTTGGCTCCATACCCTGCAGCCAAAAGGAAGTTGGACATTTTAGTGTGAATATGCAATGTTGTCTATTTTCCATTTCCAGCTGTTGCACTTTATTGAACTCCTTCTTTAACAGCTGCAAACCAAGTCAACCTCAGATTTGTCCATTTTCCTGTGAAGACGAGAGCTCAAAAGGGTACGGTTCTGTCAAATGTTTCTTCCATGTTGGCATTATTTTCCAAATACAGCATCCGATAGAATTTCAAAAATGAAGATCCAGCGTGTGCTTTTACCTGCGTACTGCGTTTGATAAGTACATGTGGCCCATTATGTCCACATGTGCAAAAAAGCTATGTGGCCGTTTTGTAGAAGCGACGTTAAAAGGTGCAGGATTTAGTGACATCTAGTGGTGAAGTTGAAGATTGCAAAAAATCAATACTCCTAAACTCATCTTATTGACCCAAATAGGTTTAGAAGCATCTAAAGTTGGAAACTGTGAAAACTCTCATCAAAATCAACATTTAGATAGTTTGTTCTACGCTACTGTAGAAGTATGGTGGACGTCACTGAAGGAGAAACCCTTCAACTGTAGATATGTGTATTATTCAAAAGTAATAAACACACAGTGATTATTATTCTTAGATGATACACTGTTGAAAATATAATTATTCTTATTATGACCTATGCCAAAGAGGTTATATTGCTATTGGTTTTAGTTACTTCTTCACTAGTTCAACATTGTTGCTTGTAGCTCCACAAATAATACCCAGAACAATGAAAAAATATACAGTTTGACATCATTCTTGGTTCTTCGTCACCAAAAAGTTTGAACAGGATCGTAGCAATATTCAGGATTGGGTGATGCAGAATGCTTCCTATAGATGGAGAGTGAGCTGCTTCAGTGGAGGCCTGTGATTTCTAAGTTCTTTTCTGTAAATACATACCCCAAATTCCTGCACAGTGCACCTTTAACTCTGTTTTACATCATCCACTAGGAAGGCAGACCAGAAGACATCCACTCACTGAATGATACATATTTGGACTTACTCGTTATAATTAAAGCCTCCAACTGCAGCCCAGTCCAAAGTACATGAATAAGGGCCCAGTTATTGCGGTTTCCAGCTTTAATATATCATTGCATTCTGTTCCATTATCAGAGTAGATAAGATACATAGACTACCAGTTGAAGGTTTTGAGACACTTTGGTCATTTTTGCCTCCTTAATGTGTGTTACACCATCAGTTGTCCTTTGCAAAGGAAGGGTCGGTACAGAGTCAATAGGCCTATTAGTGCTACTACAACTACTGTATAAATGCATACGCACGTGTCCTAAAGTGCACTCAAAACATCAGACGCTATGATGCAACTGCCTCTCATGAGTTTCATCATAGTGTTTGGTGGTTTTGGCGACTGCACATGGGGACATATTCAAAGTTCTTGAAGTTTTATGGATCAACTGACCGTCTCCTAAAACAATGATGGACTGCCTTTTCTCATTACTTAACTGAGTGTTTCGTGGCATAATATGGAGCAGTACAGTAGTTTTAGTAGCACTAATAGCACTTCTGCACAAGACAACTGATGGTCTAAAACACATGGCACAAATGAAGTCTTGACAAGTCACTGAAAACGAGTGACGACCTGTGAATGTGGCTACTTTGTGTCCAAACTTTTGACTAGCATCATAACTTGGCAGCTGTCCACGGCAAGACTTCTTAAATTTCATAAGCAGGTTTGCTCCTCATCTTATGTCCATAGTTTATCAAGTTTGCTGTTCATCACAAGTGATCAGCCTCCATCAGCATCATTTTATCTTTTTCCATCCTCAGCATCAAACCATCATTCTCTCACGTTCATCATCATCATCCTCATCCATTCCCTCAAACTCACCGCTATCCTGGTTGAAATCTTCTGCTCCCCCTCTGCGCCTTTCTGCTCCCCGTTGGGCCTGCTGTATTCTGGAGGTTGCTGGTTCGATCCCCGGCTGCCCTTTGCCTTCCTGTTCCCAGCCCCTTGGTGGACTATATTGAGCAGATGAAGCGTATTCTTGTGCTCCCGGTCCGAGCTCTCGGCTTGGCCTCTCTGGTAGCGGTTCTCGCAGGTGGAGTGGTGCCTCCTGCACAGCTCGATGCGGGCGCGCAGCCGCTCCACGATGGCGTTGTGCAGCTGTGGCACCGCGGAGCCTCTGCTGGAAGCCGCCGCCGCCACCGGCCCCGTGCCAACCCCGGCGGCCACGGATCCTAAACCGACACCTAACATGGGTACGAAGGGCCCTGCAGCGGACTGAGCGGGGGTCGCCTCTCCCATGCCCGGTTGAAGGGGTCCACTGAGTGTAGAATGGACCAGAGCAAGGACATGGACGAGATTAAGACATAAGGAATCAGCTGGGATCCAACAGAAAACCAAAGTGCGCTGGGAAAAGTCGACAGCCTTTATCTGAGGATGTTGAAACTGATGAACATAAAAGATTAGAAGACACTCGTCAGATAAGGTCTCCACTAACTAATTCCACAGGACCACAGAGACACGATGAGGTTCCAATAATGTTCGACAATTTATTCGAGATCTGCCTCGAACCATGACAGCTTCAAATTAAAACTGCTATGATTTACAAAGTGACGAGATGCGCAGCTGGAATAAATCCGCTCTTGCTCAACTCGCCCGAAGAAATAAACTGAATTCAACACGAAGCCCTGGGATGATTCAAAAGCACCGCACGCACAACTTCACTTTCACCGACGGCAGCGCTCACAACTCCGGCTTCAAACTGAGCCACTGGTCGCGCAAATCTCCCGCTACAGTGATCCACGAAAGTTCACGACGCACGGCATTTTTGTTTGGAAACGAGTCCTCTGTCAGCGCGGCTTTCTGTCTCCATCCGGTTTAGGAAAAGATGGAAAATGACACGTGAAACGCACGCAGCAGAAGCGCGCGGAGCCGCTGCATTCCGGTAGTCCATTGACAATCGTTTGTCCGTGTGGTGACCGAGCCAATAACGACTATACACAGAGCCTCATTGTATGGACGTTCCTCCTCAGACGGCACACGGTGGAGGGGACGGAGGCGAGAGCACATGCGCCCCCTGCTGGAGGAAACCAGGAGGTGTCCTCGCAGTAGAAGAGACCGTGATGGATACATCACACCTTCTGTTTCAGTAGGTTCTCTTTATAGTTATTATTTTCAATACACTGCATTAATACCGAAGACGTCCGAACTGTAAAAAGAACACGCATGGAATTATGTATGCACGGTGTTCACTACACACTGGACAGGAACAAAGTGAAAAATGAACAAAATCAGAAGGGAAATGAGCAAACTAATCCAAAAATTAAGAAAAAAGTGGGAAAAAATCAGAAGAAAAGTGAACAAAATGAACAAACTAGTTGAAAAATGAAAAAAATGGGAACAAAATGAGAAGGCAAATGAAAGAAAAAACATTTAAAAAATGAAGAAAAAGTTAACAAAATCAGAAGAAAAATGAACTAAATGTGAAGAAAATGAACAAATTTATTGAAAAATGAAAAAAAAAACAGAAACAAAATGAAAAGGAAAATAAAAAACATCAAAGAATGAAGAAAACATGAAGAAAATCAGAAGTAAAATGAACAAACTAATTAAAAAATGAAGAAACAGTGAAGTAATTTAGAAGAAAAATGAACAAAATCAGAGGGAAAATGAACAAAATCAGAAGGAAAATGAAACAAAACATCAAAAAATTTAGAAAAAGTGACCAAAATCAGAAGAAAAATGACCAGTGGGAAGGAAAATGAACAAACTAATCAAAAAATAAAGAAAAGTGAACAAAAGCAGAAAAAATGAACAAAATGAGAAGGGAAATGAACAAACTAATCAAAAAAAATGAAGAAAAAGTGGACAAAATCGAAAGAAAAGTGAACAAAATCAGAAGAAAAATGAACAAAATGAAAAGGAAAATGAAAAACATCAAAAAATGAAGAAAATGTGAACAAAATCAGAAAAAAATGAACAAAATGAGAAGGAAAATGGAAAAAAAAAACATTTAAAAAATTAGAAAATCTGACCAAAATCAGAAGAAAAATGAACAAAACGTGAAGCAAAATGAACAAAACAATCAACAAGCAAAGAAAAGGTAAACAAAATCTGAAGAAAATGAACAAACTGAGAAGGAAAATGAACAAAACAATCAACAAACTCCCAAACTCTGCATAACATAGCATTTTTGTGTGTTTTTCTGTCTAAAGGCAAAAGACAATAAGATGTGTGACAAGTAACATTGAACTTATCTTCAGAAAATTCTAACAAATAAACACGTTGAAGAAAAAAAATGATTAAGAATATAAACAAAAATGAAGAAAATAATAAGAGGATTTTACAGAAATGAACAATAATTAACCCAAAATGATCAATGATCAACAATCACATAAATGAATAAACAAATTGCCAATATAATACAGAAATCTCCACAAGCCATTTTGAGACGGGACATTTGGGACAGACAGTCTGATTATAATTATTTTTATTCTGTACATAAGTGATTGATTAAGTGTTTATTTTTCATTTCTCCCATTCGTTTCATGCACTAGAGGACACTAGAGGAAATCCTTGCGGTCCATCCTTCCTTTTCCCTGAGTCAGCAGAAATAGGCTCCACCACCAGTGACCATATTTCATTCATTCACTGCCCTCCCCTTAGAGGAGACATATCATGAAAAATCACGCGTCTGTGCCTTTTAACATAATAAAACATGTCGCTGGACTCTAAAATAATGTTGCAGTACATGGAGCCTGAAGAAACTCAGGTTGCCTTGTCCCTCACATGTGACAACACATCTCCTGTCAATCACTGCAGCCTGAGGCCTTAATCCCGCCCACCTGGACTCAGGTCAGCCCTCAGCATGGTCCAACCGCACAATCACTCAGAAAAACAACCAATCAGAAATTCCAGAACAGGATTTTTCTTCAGCCAAGGTTCAGAGAAGGGGAAAGAAATCAGCAAACAACACTGAGAGGGATTTTGAAGCTTAAAACTGCATTTATATCACCTTTAGAGTCCAGAAACTTTGAATATTATGCCAGAAAAAGCAAAATATTTGTCCTTTCATGCTCAGATGGAGTCTATCCCAGCTGACTCAGGGCAAAGGTGGGATAGGCTCAACGTTCAGCGAGTATTAAGGAGAAGAAGGTGAGTGAATGAAAGATGGTTGACAACCTTCTCCGTTTTAAAGAGGACAGAGAAGGTTGTCAACAACATCAAGCAGTGGACCTGTGATAGCATCTCAACCCTGCAAGGATGTTTTGAACCACAGACTGGGACAGCCTCCTCTCCTCCCCCGAGAACATCGGTGAGCAGTGTCTTCATACATCACCTTCTGTATAGACAACATCATCCCTACCAAGGAGGTAACAGTTTTCCCCAACAACAGGCCCTGGATGACCAAAGAACTCAAAGAAGTCCTCAACGAGAAGAAAAGAATTTTCTTCACTGGCACAGAGGCTGAGAAAAAGGAGGTTAACAGGGAGGTTAAAAGAGCCATAAAAGCTGCCAAGCTGAGGTATAAGGACAAAGCTGAGGAAAGGGAGCCTCTGCTCAGCTTGGCAGGGAATTAAGAACATGGCTGCTGTGAACACTGCACCCACCACCCACAAGACCATCCAGGTGGAAGACAGCAGCCCGGCATCCCTCCTCAACGACCTTAACACCTTCTTGCCTTGGTTTGAGACCGGCACCGCCTCCAGTGTCAGGGCAGTCATCTCCTCCCTCTCGCCTGCTAGGACAGACTTCACTTTCACCACAGATGAGGTCATCACATCACCACAGCTCACATCACCACAGCTCAGTGCTCCACCAGTTTGTGGAGCAGTGTGACAATGTCTCACTGGAGCTGAATGTGGAGAAAACCAAGGAGATGCTGGTGACCTTCTCCAACAAGCAGAGATAACTGGCAACAGCGGACGTCAGCACAATCCATGGGAAAACAGTGGAAGTTGTGGAGGAGTACAGGTACCTGGGTACCATTTTTGACAGCGGGTTAAAGTTCACCTCCAATACTGAGGAGATTCTGAGGAGGTGCCAGTGGCAGTATCTCCTGAGAAAGTACAACAGTTTTGGAGTCAGTAAGAACATCCTGAGGATGTTTTACCTCTCCTTCATTGAGAGTGTAATAACATTCTCCATCACCTGCTGGTTCCACACAATCACAGAACAGGACAGATCCTGTTTGCAGAGCACAGTCAAAGTCTGCTCAAACATAATTGGACTCCCAATCTTCTGTGAACAGCAGACACTGGGAACAGTGTGTAGGATCCTGCAGGACCCCTCACATACCCTGCTCCCAGCCTTTGAGTGGCTTCCCTCCAGACGCAGAATCCGCTGGCCAGGCTGCAGGACACAGAGGAGAAGAGCCACCTTCGTTCTGAAGGCGGCTCAAATCCTCAACTCACAGCCATCTTTACCCCCCTCCCTCTCTGGACTTTACTCCCATCCTGTCCCCTCCCCCTACTCAACTGTCCCTTTACCTGTCAATGGACACAGTACTCACAAATAAAGGACATTGCACTATTCATGCTGCTACCTACCTCTTATAATTGCACTGCAATTTTTGCACCTTGTATATGTTGTTGACTATTGCATGTTTACTTATTATTCTTCTAAAGCTTTAGTGTGTTGTACAACGTGCCTGCCTCAATTACCCCTCGGGAACAAATAAAGTTCTTTGAATTGAATTGAATTGAAATACTTACCTAGGGCTGAATGGGGACAACAGACAGGTGAAAATGAGCTTCATGACCTCTGATCCGAACCCAGTACAGGATGGACTCTGGCTTCAGGACATGATGATGATCCTACTTACTGTATCTCTGGTCTGCATACATGCACCTGGAGACTGGTCTGTCTGATAAATACCAGGTCATGATGTGATACTGTTTGAAGAATCAGATATAACGGAGGTTCAGTTTAGTCCTGCATTTTTCCCTTTACACACTGACACAAATTCAGATTCCTTGAATTGCTGAATTCGATTCTGCACTGTGAACTGATAGATCCAACTTCCTTTCTATCTCACAAACAAACAAATGGTCAACCTGTGTTTGCTCCTAAAAGACTAGGCCTCTCCTAGTTGCAGTATTTGTCCTGCATCAAGATTACATCATGTGTTTACATCTCATTTCAAATCAATTTTTAAGAAGCATCACTCATTTTTAGATTTAAATTGCCCCCGTTCCATTTTTTTTCTTGAATTTAAGGAATAGCTTTACAAATTAAACAAAGTTGATCATATAAAACATGAACACTTTATGTTGTCCAGTTAGTATGTTTTGGGATGGTGTGGAGTTGTGTTGTCATATGAGGCTTGTTGAAGCTATTAGAGTGTGATACTGTTTAAAGCACTCATTCTGAACAATCACTATTTTGATTGTAATAGGGCTCTGAAAAATAATACTAAACTATCAAAACATACATAGTCACTTTTCATTCTGAGTAACTTTATTATGTGGAATTTACTACAGCCTCATGCATTGCATTCAAACAGCTAGTTTGGTCATTTTTATTTATTTTCTTGACTATTTTGATCATGTTTTGGTAATTTTGTTGCTTATTTATTTTTTTAAACTCAATTTTTTTTATGATTACATGATTTTTTTTTTCTACCACTGTTGGTGAATAATATGATCAGTTTTACTTGTTTTGTTGCTTAGTTTGCACATTTTTTCGTTAATTTTTTTCCACATCAATCAACTAAATTTAGAGAAAGTATTTTCTTATTTTTTGCTTATTTTTTCTAATTATGTTCATTTTATAATTTACTCCATTCGCTCAGTTTTTCAGTTTCTTAATCATTTTGTCAATAATTTGGTTCAGTTTGTTAATTAGTTGGTTTATTCCTACCCTCACCTATGGCCATGAGAATTGGGTCACGATCGAAAGAACAAGATCCTGGATACAAGCGGCCAAAATGAGTTTCCTCCGCAGGGTGGCTGGGCTCTTCCTTAGAGAGGGTGAGAAGCTCAGTCAGAGTAGAGCCGCTGCTCATCTAGAGGAGCCAGGTGAGGTGGCTTGGGCTTCTAGCTCCGATGCCTCCTGAACGCCTCCCTGGTGAGGTGTTCAGGGCACTTCCCGCTGGGAGGAGGACCTGGGGAAGGCCCAGGACACGCTGGAGGGACGATGTCTCTCGGCTGGCCTAGGAATTCCTTAGGGTCCTCCCAGAAATGCTAGTCAAAATAGCTGGGGAGAGGGAAGTCTGGGATTCCCTGCTCAAGCTGCTGCCCCTGCATTCTGATCCCCCAGAAAAGCGGCAGAAGATGGATGCATGGATGGTTTATTCATTTTGTTGATTTACTTAATTTTCTTTCTTTTTTTTCATTTTATTTGTGTATTTTGTTCAGCTTTTTTACTCCTACTCATTGAGCTGTGGCCAAACATGACTGAGTACAAATAC
Organism: Pseudamia nigra; assembly: GCA_029823295.1. Classification (NCBI taxonomy): domain Eukaryota; kingdom Metazoa; phylum Chordata; class Actinopteri; order Kurtiformes; family Apogonidae; genus Pseudamia; species Pseudamia nigra. Next base: position 8,646 of record JAQQAE010004225.1, on the reverse strand, counting down.
ATTTCTTTCATCACAAATATAAAGAGTAAAATTATTCTGCAAAACAACTACTCTCAGAAGTACATTTATCATAAAAAACAAAAATAATTTAAAAAACCTACTCAAGTACACATTAAAGAGTAAATGTACTTGAATCCTACCCGCCTCTGATCCCGAACTCTAGCAGGGCAACCACATGAAGGTATCCATGGCACAGACATAAAAGGGACACTGAAAAAGCCTGTTTGTAACACAGCCATGTACACACATGGCACAATCGATGATCTGTGTGGGATTTGCAGCTCAGACTTAAAATACATATTTTAGGGCAATGAAAGATGAAAATGAATACTATGTTTCCTTTAAAATGCATAAGTATGTCAAGTCGAGGTCTCAACCATAATTAGTGAGTGTGACTAAAGCTGGGACGTTGTCTAAAAAGGTAAATAAAACCAGAATACGATTTGCAAATCCTTTTCAACATACATTATGATGAATACAATACAAAGTCACAATATTTAATGCTCAAACTCAAACATTACTTTCTTTTTTGCAAATATTCACTCATTTTGAATCAGTGTTTATAAAACTACATTACATACACAAGGAAATAATTTTTTTTAGTTAATATTATTATGTAGAGTAATAAAAATGTGTTGAGGAATGCATGTCCACGTTTTTGGTTTGAAATTACAGGTGTCAAAAATAAATCTAGTGAATATTAAACCCTGAAGCGTCTTTAACAGGTGCAGTTGAAACATTCTGGATGCAGTTGCTGCTCTACCCAACAGGGGGCAGCACACGTTCAATAATGTGCATCAGAGCAGCAGCACATAATATGCGTCAGCAAAATGAACAACAGCATGCGTGATGTTTACCAAGGAACAACATACTTCACATTTTGATTTATTCTATGTCCACATTTTAATTCTACCATAATACAGGAATGACAAAGTCTTGCATTCTCACGTATCCCAAATGAACTGTACCACATTATCATCATCGTCACACTGACATGGTTTGTCATATTGCTTCACAAAATCATGACAGTTTGCATACATCAGTGTTAGTAAGAGAGAAGATTTCCTTGTCTGGCTTTTTTTTTGTTTTTTTTTTACCTTTTTGCAATATCGGCTGCAAACCACACAATAAATTAATAAATTAACACACAAGCAATCTGCAAATGCCTTACAGTAGTAGCAATAACAGTGGTTAAAAAAATGATTTATACATGTACAGTACGTCAACCCAGTGAGTCTGAGGAGCAGTGGTTTCTACGTCGCTCAGTCATTGAACATACTACGCATCACAATCTACCACGACACATACGCAGCTTTCTGTTTACAACGGGTCTCTACATAATAAATTACACATCCATTTCACTTCAGAGAGCGACAGGGAAACAGGACTTTTTTCAGTCTCTTCTGTCCTCCCTCTCTCTCTCTCTCTCCGTCTTGAATCACAGTTCGTCAGGGAGGGGCTTTACTTGACAGCCTCCTCTTTATACATATGGATCACAAAAATTCAATTTGGGAATTAAAAAAAAAAGGGGGATCAAAGCACATCGTAACAAACTTAAGCTTAATTTAGCCTGACTGTCTCCACATGAATACCATTTGCTTATACTTACGAATTTAAAAAAAAGATAAAAAGAATACAAAATGCAGTAAAAATGGTAGAAAAACACTAAGAAGAGAAATCATCAAGGATGCCGTCTGGTCTGATTGGCCACATAGAGGAATCAAACTGGGAGAGTGGTTCCAGCCACAATGAAATACCGGACTTGACTTGAACTACAAACTGATTATTCAGTTCACCTAAATACAATATGGCTCTTGACTAGAACAGGGAATTATTCACCTCAACGTATCCCCAACCCCATCCCTCCCCACCTCTCTAAATGCACAGTCGTAAATAAAATGAAAATATAAGGCAATTTTCACAATTCAAGTTAAGGAAATTAAGAAAACACTTGTTCTCGACTGTTTCTTTTGACTGATTGCTCATGAGTCTTCATTATGGCAGGTTGCTTTTGCAGGAAATCACATTGTGATGCTACTGTAGTGCACTTTTTTATGCAAATATGTCATTCTATTAATAACTTATGCACGACAATTACGCATTAGAGACAGAGCTGTAGTGTGTGGCGTATCAGAGAACCAAAGCATAAATCAATGATTCTGGAAAACCTAAATATTCTTCATTACAAACCCTGATTCTAATGAAGTTGGGACATATGTAAAACAAATAAAAATAATGACTTTCAAATCCTTTTCAACATATAATTGATTGAATACACTACAAAGACAAGATCGACTATGTTCAAACTTTTTGCAGACATTCACTCATTTTGAACTTGATGCCCACAACACATTCCAGAAGAGCTGGGACAGGGGCATGCTTCCCACTGCGTTACATCACCTTTTCTTTTAACAACACTTAATAAGCATTTAGGAAATGAGGACACTACTGCTGAAGCTTTGTACTATATATGGAATTTTATCCCATTCTTGCTTGATGTACGTTCCTGAAAAAGACATTTCTTGGATGCAGCATTTTAGCAGTAATGGTGCCTTCACAGATGTGCAGGTCACCCATGGGGGGCACTAACTGGATCGCAAAAAAAAAAAAAAGGAGTTTATCAGTTTTAACATTAAATATTGTGCCTTTATCCCCTTTTCCACTGCAGGAACTTTTCTCATTCACCCGGAATTCTGAAAAGCCTCTGCACATTCCCACCACAACTACCCAGGTAAAAAAACTTTCCCTGACCCCAAACTTTGCCTGGAAAATATTTCTGGTGACTTTTTAGATTACCTGTAATTCTGATGGGGCAAGGCTGTCTGTTGAACGCTGATTGGTGGAACACATTTTGCTGTTCCATACATGGAAACCAGCTGCTGCAAACTTACTCATGTCATTTCTAAGAGCTAAACTTCCTGTGTTGAGCACTTGGGGAATGGACCAAAAAATGAAGAGATACTACGAGAAGAGGACAGATGACGAGGTCCAGCAGGACTTCGAGTTGCAATTTGAAACAACTGAGTATAAGGGAAAATAGGCATACGTAGGGCATACGCCAAAACAAATCTGCAAGTCTCGGTTGGAGCAGCGGGACCACTTCCTCTGGCAAATCGCAAATGGTCGGGACAGTCGGGGAGAGAAGCCCCGACCGTCACCAATCACGGCATTCACTGACTCTTTTTGCTTGGTTTTTAGCGTCAACGCCGTTGTTTTTGCACCTTTTATTTCTTATTGAATGTTTTATTAAACAAATCCTGACCTGATGTCATCTGTTCATTTGCAGGGCATCAAAATATAAGTAGAGCATCAGCACTTTTCAGGTAGTAGTGTATACACGAGAAAGAGGGCGGGGTTTATGACAACATGTATAAAATAATAGGAATGACAAAACAAACATTCATCCATCCAGGTCCATGTAACTTGCAAAATATCTTTTGTTTATACAGTGTCTCGCTCCTACCCCTTCATCAAGAAAAAACACAAATGCCGCATATTAACTGTAATTGCTTTTTTTTTTTGTGGTAATGCCTTTTAAGATATCTGTATTGTTCTGTGACGGATGAAGCATCTTTCATACGTCATCAGCCTAAGTTGATGACGTATGAAAACTTTAGGGTGCGGTGGAAACAGAACGAGCACAGATGACCAGGAATTCTGTTACCCAGGTAAATAAATTCCTGGTAATAAAAGTTCCTGGGAATGTTGGTGGAACTGGGGCTTTTGTAGTGTATTCAGTTGAACATAGGTTGAAAAGGGTTTTTACTAATCACTGTATCCTGTTTTATTAACATTTCACACAATGTCCCAACTTCATTGCGAATGATGTTTGTACTTATCTTGTGTTTATGGTCCAAACAGAGACTTAAAAAAAAAAAAATAACAGAGAAAAACAGAAAATATTATAAGTCCTTGTCCAACTTGATAATTTCAGGGTCAGTGCACATTAACATTGAAATGTTTTTGAAATGAAATGAGCACGGAAGTCAAACCAACAAAGACACACACTGCTTGCTTTTCGTGTTTTCTTCATTCTGTGTATCTGGATGTTGTGTACTGACTTGCACTGAAATGATTCACCTGCCATCCATCCAAAGCAGGACAGCTTTTAAATAACGCTCAGGCTAATACTTCATTGAAACTGAGGCAACAGCCATGTACAGTTTTCATCAAGGCATCTGACATGGGCCTTTACTTAGTTGTAAGACTTTTTTTTTCCCCTACCCTTCTCTTACCAGACATGCACTGCTAAGCTGAAATAATTACCCGCAGTGAAAATAATCTCTTCACTGCTTCTGCAAGACTCAGCACAAATGACAGATTGAAGTGAAAAGAGAGTCTCGCTGCATGCCAGAATTAGAGTGCATCTTGCTCGTGAGTGTACTCTTACAGTATATTAATAAGGTTATCGACCAGTTAGCCTCTGCAATGCTTTTGTTTTTTTTGTTTTTAAATGGCAGCAATCTGGTAAATTACACCCTGGATGCAAAATGAAATGCTGCAGAGTGGGTAGGTGGAACAGCTTTGATTAGCCGCTTGCACTGATGAGTTAGAATGATATTTTTCATACATACAGCTTGATTTGACATCAGTTGTCTATACATTAAAATAACAACAGTTGCATGAAAAATTTTGGCAGGGCGCTTCACCTGTATGGCCTGATATCCTGCATTTTAACAGTGCACTGCAGTAATAATCATTACAATGAACAGGCATAGGATAGGCTATGGCTTTATATCCGAATATTTCATTAAAAGCTTATTATGTAAGATTTGCATGAACTTGCATGTGTACGTGGTTTGTGTTGGAGTCTGGGAGTCTTATTGACATTAGCCAGTTTAACTGTTAGTCACTAAACAGTTGTCCATAATCACTGTGCATACTGTTAACATGGATATGTGAGACTAAAACAAATAGGCAACTCTGTTTTTAAGTAAAATGACTACATCCATGACAACAGCCTGCACAATGATTTCTCTCCAGGGGGAGTGAGCCTTTTTTTAACGAAGAGCCTCATACTTGCTCCTATGTTCTTAAGTGCCTCCCGTCTGCTGTTCAAAGGAGTCAAATGCTAGCTATTATTAGCCATATACTGTACAGTAGAGCTGGGCAGATGAAGCCTTGTGAAGCATCTCATTGAATCGAAAAAAAGATTTGAAGTTCCAAAGCCTCACAGACAGACCCTACCAGTGACATCTAGTGGTCAGCTGTAAATATAGCCGCCGCAGCTGTGTCTTCATTCTGAAAATCATTGTCCACACGCAAGTGTTAGAACATTTTGAAAAGTCAAGCTACTAAAAAAAATGTTTAAACTTGGGCTGTCAAAAGTAACATGTTAATCCCATTTGCATGATTAATCAGATTCAAATTTTTAATGTGTTAATGTGATTAACACACAATAATTCATATCAAGGAAAAAGTGACCAAATCTTATGTCACATCTGACCCACGTCACTGCCAACTTCTTTAGTATTTACAGCTTCTAAGTCAATTTAAATGTAAAAGTATAAGTCTTTACACATTTTGAAACAAACTACATTCGTTAATGATGAAAACAATGAACCAAGTGTAAAAAAGCAAAAACGTCTCAGCAGAACATTACAGAGGCTCTGTTAAGTTCTACAAAGCAGCTGTAATGTCCTTTAGTTACCGTACACAAGTTTAAATGAGAAAAAAATATACATATACCACTTATATTTTATATAAAATATACATTTTAATGTAAAATAAGTAATTTTAGTTGAGTGCCTTTATCACCTTCTATCATGAGTGTTTTTGCTCCTACAAAATGAAAAACAACAAATGGGTGTTAATTGTGATTAATCAAAATTAATCCACAGTGACCCTGTGATTAATCAGATAAAAAATTTTAATCGTTTGACAGCCCTAGTTTAGTCAGATTGATTTGACGGGTCTGTGCTGTGAAATGAGATACACAGGATTGTTTATTTCCAGTTTGCTTTCTCCATCGATAAAGTTCTGTCACAATGTTATGAAGCAGGGAGGGAACAAGCATTTTGTATCTCCTTATAACGAATGAAACACTGTGAAAGATTCAAATCAGTCACCTATGAAGCGTATGAAGCGTCAAATGTCATCCGTCATGTGATCACGGAGATTTGATAGAAGCCTTGACACAGTGTTTCAAACCAGTCTGCTTTGATGGAGCCAAAAAAGGCTTTGGCATCTCTACTGTATCGATATAATGTAACCAGGTTTGATTTGAGTGAAGGTACTGGAAAACAAAAAAAAAATCTGAATTAAGAAAAAGATCCATGCAACATTTAGTCTGCAAAATCCTTTAATGAGTGAGCTTTCAGTCCTCTGACCTTCATCAGAGCTCTGGTGACTGATGAAGGTCTGACGACAGAACGCATGCTCATTGAAGCTTCTTGCACAGACTGAAGTGTGTGGAAACCCTTTTCTTCATTCAGCTGATGTATAAAATAATTTGATAAAGCCACTGTTTCGTGACCAATTGTTTTTTGGATGAGATCTTTGAAGCCTGGAGTCTTTGTTTGAATATATATGAACAGGAGCTGGAGAAGACAGACAATACTGATGAATTCGAATTATAAATGTCATAATAACTCTGTGCAACAAAATGGTTTGATGCTAATCTTAGTGTAGCCTGTAAACCACAACTACAGTTGAGCTGCAAGCTAAAACAATATTTTATTCAATAAACAGAAACTCCAAAATTCTGACTTGGCAGTTGAGGTCATTGTCAATCAAACCCCAACAGACAAAGCTATGTCTATTAGCCCTATAATATTGGAACAAGAATTTCCAAGAGGTCTACCGATACTCTTGGGACTTGGGACAAAAATGACTACTGGAAAATGTGTTAATTTTGTATTTTAGAGAGAATTTCAATGCAATTCTACTCGACTCAGTCCTTTATGAAACCAGCAACTAGTAGCTGTCAGTCACGGCGCTGTACTTGTCTTAGAACTGGAGTTTCTTGTATAATATGGACTCCAACACTACGAAAATGTACATAGGCACACAAGCATGAACAAATCTTACACACTGGAACTTTAAATGAATTAAACAGGCCAACCAGGGTTCATGGTCATGTCAGAAACATGAAACCAGAGCTGCTGGATTTAAGATTTTAGTTTTAGAATTCTTATTTTTTTTTGGAACATGTCAGTGTCAGGACTTGACCCCCTTGGCAGGTTCAGTAGACTGCCGCACATCGGTCCACTCCTGCATTGTGCTCTGCAGTGCCTTGGTTCTCTCCTTATCAACCTGCACATAGTCCACTTTCTCATCAGAGGTCACAGAGGACGTAGAAGGCTGTGGAAGAATAAACAAGGCAGGAGTGAATATCTGGCAGGACTGCACTATGGTAGGAAAAAAAAACAAGAAAGACATTCTTAAAATTATCCTTTTACTTTTCTGTGTGGGCTGGGTGACCCGGGCTGGAAGTCTAGTGCAAGATAGTCCACATTGCCACACTTCCTAGGGGCCGGGCTGCTGGTGCCACTCACAGCTGGGGAGGTAGACGCTGGGTTCTGCTATTGGGGGTAGAAGAGAGGTTCACTCACACAGGGTGCAGTGACTAAGCACAGCATGCAAAACAAGTGAATCATTAAAACAAAGAACACGTTGTGCTCTCCCAATCTCCCCTCCAGCTATTAGGACTCACCATAGCCACATAATTCTCCTCACTGTCTGCTGAGTCGGTGCTGGTGATACTTTGGGTGGAGATGGGTCGACAGTGCTGGGAGGACATGGAGTTCATGGCAGACCTGAAGCAAAGCACACAGGACTGTGAGTGTGTCTACCTTCTGACTTCAGGGAGAAACAGAATACAGTAGCAATCTGTACCATCAAACTATGTGTGTGAGTGAGATTGCGTTGAGAGTCTCTGTGTGTGTATGTGTGTGTGTGTGTGTCTGCGGTTGCCAGTGGCCTCGGGTAACCTAGCTTGAATGACTGATATTAGACTCACATGGGCCGAGTCCAGGACATGGTGACTGGGCTCTTAAATGGCAGCTCATCAATGATACCATTGTTCTTCAAATCAAGAGGTGTTGGCTTCGCTGTGGAAAACAAGAGTGAGCACTGTTAAAAAAAAAACTGTCATTGTCTTCTTAAAAACAATGAAGCCACAGGGACAGTGGGTCGATCCTGAGCTCTGTTTATTTATCACGGCAAGTGCCCTGTCCGATAAAGCCAAAAAGAGCTACATGATCGTTTAAGGCTCTGTTCTCTCTTTAGATCCAGTAACTGCTGAATGCATTGATAATTATTAGCCAGTTCCTAATCACCCGATAGGAAACGCACAGTAAAGTACGTATAAATCTTAATGACTCAAGATAAAGCTTAGTAATGGTTTCCCAATTAAGGTGCATAATAGGTATGTCAAATAAACTCAACAAATGTGGTAGTAAGAAGTTCTTGTATGCTCTTATACATATCTTACAATGCATGCAAACCATGCATCCAAAACTAGCATTAACACAGTCTTATTATTCAATTCAATTCAATTCAATTCAATCTTTAGTTTTATAGCGCCAATCATAATCGCAGATTATCTCCAGGCGCTTCACAATTCGAAGCCGAAACCTCATGACTATACAGAGAGTAAACCCAACAGAACCACTGAGAGCAAGACAAAGGCGACAGGGGGGAGGA
>JAQQAE010004224.1:0-12451 GCA_029823295.1 Pseudamia nigra | reverse complement strand
TCATTTTTCCCCCACTGTTTTAAAGACACTACTTTACGTGTCATATTTCAGTAAGTTATGTATTCCAGTCTCAAATACAATAAATGGCTCGTCTTTGATAGGTGCAATATGTGTGTCTGAATAATCTATTGTTGGAATAACAAAACCACCTGCGTAAAATGAGCAGACAATTAAATTAAAACTATAATTTCATTATTGCACCATCAGCATTTTATTATTTATTTTTGAACCACTTTGGCCTCAGGGATAACTGCACACTGACTGCTGTTGAGTTCTGGGACTTCACTGGTTTGCCCATCAGCCCAGACTCTCTCCAGGATGTTTTCCCACACTAATTGAAGCATCATAATCTTGCAAGATTTGAACTCATGTGGTGTCTGACTCCTTTTTTTATCTCTTCTAATGAGCTCTTCACAGGGTCTCACTCAGTTTAAACTGCAGGCTGCGTGAAGCTTCCATTAAACATACAAACCTCACGTCTTACTTTATTCACACACAGGCTTGGAAATAGGCTTTAGACTTTAGTGAGGAAAAAAAGATGTTTTTCTTTGTGTTGCAAAGTCTGTCCAGAGCTGTCTTTTGTATTTGTACCACTGTACTACAGAGCACTCTGAGTAAGACACAGAAGATAATTTACTCTTTTTGCTTCACTAAGCAGAAAAATTAGTGGTGAATTTGTGTACTGAAAAATTAACGTGTGTTGTTTTGAAGGTGAGTAGAGAGGTGTAGCAGTAAAAGCAATATAACAGGGATGCAAACCAGTTTAAAGCAGTCCACAGTAAATCAAGACTAAATGCCCTAAGTGTGATAGAAGTGCATGGAAAAAATATCTGCAGCACCTTTTGAATTACAAGGACTCTGAGGGTGTGGATCTTATTAAAAGAGATGCTGGCTCTCGGTCCAGGCCAAAGCAAATAACTCTCTCTGCTCTGATGCAGGCTTTCCTGCAAGCCAAAGCCCGCATCGTAAGACGATAAGCCTGTGTCTAAGACGAGAAAAACCATCATGGAGAGTAACCCATTTATACATCGTCACCAGAGGGGTTTCCAAGCCAATATATTGGGTCAATGCTAGACAAAACAACCTCAAATGGCATAGTTATAGGAAGTCAGAGAAAAGATGAGCAATCAAAGTGTGGTGATGGCAGTTTGTGTTCTTCAAACCATTGATCTGCTTACACTCTGAAGGAGGTGAAAAGGGCAGCTTTATGTTGTTAGTGAGAGGCCTGTTCTCTCTTTTCAGCTCTTTCTGTCTAGTAGTATCCACTATCTGTTATCTAACCAGAAAATCTATGACTGTAGAGTGCATCAATTGAAAATCCTCTCCACTAGAGAGTTAAACTATTTCACAGTGGCACTCTGTAGGTCATTTTAATTCTGCCCCTGAAATAGAAATGTGGGGGTGTTCAGGTTTGCCTTCCCATGATCCCCGTGCCATTTAATCTTACTAACTACATTGGCATCACTTCACCTCTCTACTCTTTGCAGTGGGATTGATGGCTGCAGAGTTTCCTAGGTGTATCGCAGCGCCTGGGGACGACTTGTGGAAAAAGGCTCTTCAGACATCAAACACAGAGACATCACCAGCAACGAGCACATCTGCGCGTGCACGGAACACACAGCCACATGCCCCCACACGTAGGCACATCCTCATCAAATCGATGACTATCAGTGTGAGGATGGTCTCTGAGCCGCAACTATTCATTTCCCAGGATCGTGAGTTAATGGGGGAAATCTGTGGGTGAAGTCTAATTACTCCAATCAACTTCTTTAATCGTGGTGATTTTTCATGGCCGAGGTGGTGGGGAGCCCCCCCGCTCTGATCAATGTCCCCTGTCTCCATCTACCAAAATCACTGGGACATGTTGTAAGCAATGGGCCTGGGCAAAATGGCTCTGATTTGGATCCACTTGGCTAACTATAGCTTCTAAATGACATGATACAGTGTGTTTTACATTCACTAACAGACACTCAAATGAATTAAGTCCCAAAATCATTCACTTTAGTCATTTCATGTCAGTACAGAGATAGCAGTCAGCCTCCCTCTGTAATGTGCCGTCAGCCACAACAGATGTGTGTCAAGCAGAAAGAAGCAACCTTTACAGTCACAATAACTGCTAATTAAGTGTGCGAATGAGAGATGAGTTGTTTCTCTGTGCTTCTCTTAATAGCTTTAGACAAACGGGTTGCTCAGTTATCAGCCTGGTTTCGTATCACATTCAATATTCAGCATTTTTCTGATTATGCATGTCATGTTTTGTTGTAAATCAGATCTCTGATAAAACAAATCAATTTTAAAGTGTGTTACTTTGGCATTGATGCAGCTGTGTTTCCATCTGTAGTCACCAGTCTCACAATCTGCTGCTCTATTTGAACAACTAACTGTCTTTCTAGTTCGATTTTATTGTATTTTATTTACAGGAAACATGGTAAGACCTTAGAAAGCCATCTTGTTTGTTTGGTGGCTAAAAATTTGTTACTTTTTTTTTGTTGATTCCAAGCTCACTGTGACTTTTTCCTGCCTTCTCTGAAATGGTGCTGTTACTCACACAGACTTGGACATCTGAAGTGTTTTTTTGTCCATATACAGTTTATCCCTGTAGGTGATGCTGCATTCGGATGTTAGAACTCACCTTGCCCATTTTTATAAACCACAGGCTTTTTGTTAAAGCTGCACCACTACTAGGCATATCATCTCTGCTAGACAAATCATAAGTGCCAGAGGTTCTGCTGGGAAGCTTTTCAATAAAGGAAACAGATGGAAAGAGAAGAGAAGGTTGTTAGGTTCAAAGGTCAACAGATATGTTAGTTTTACAGATTCGAGTGTTAGCAGAGATAGCTGCAGGCTCTAACATCCTCACCATCATCGGCAGAGTGTGAAGCAGAAAGCCCATAGTCCTGGCATCTGTTTGGACCATAGCACATTCAGTTTCATAGCAAGCATCCTTTTTGTGCCTTCTTCCCATTGTACATCCTTCTCCAAGTCACAGCAGACAGCTGAAAGAAAGTAGGAGCCACTGCAGAGTTACCAGGATGCAGCTAACGTATGGTGATGGCTCCAGCACTGTGTATGGAAAATCATGAATATAAAGCATGTGTTTGTGGCCTCCATTGTGCTGAGTTGACATCTGCTGGGCTGAGAGATTGCCATACAGCAAGACCTGATTGTGCTGTCACATGGGTTTGCTTTTCCTCTGCTGGGCCATCTTCCAGCTATTTCAGCTCTCTATCACACTTCTCCTAATCTCATTCTCTACACTGTCAACATACTGATAGCACCAAACCCAGAATACAAGATATCAGCATCTATATTTAATCTCGGAAGCTCAAACACTCTTCAGGCTAATGCCATTTTCATGCTGAAATGTGCCACCGGTTAATTTACAGTCTACCTTATAGAATTGATCATGCTGTAAGCTGCAGAAAAGTAAGAGGGAGTAGTTCAGCACAGGGGAAAAAAACACATCCATGTAACTGTATGTATAGCTCACACAGCAAATGATGACATATATCTGTATATGAGACACAGATTATAATACTGGTCATGTTGTGGGATAATTGCTGCTCTCTTCACAATCCCACATTCACCCTTTCACATTAGAGCTAGAATACACAAGCAAAAGTTTAGTGTTCTCTCACTAAATTTCCATATCAGCCGATTTATCTTTTTCCTATCAACATAGATGTCACATCCTCTGTGTTCAGTAAGACTAAATTTATTTTCTCAGCTAGCATGAGTGTGTTTACTTTGACAGGTTCAGCTCCTCTTCCTGCAGTCTTCCTCAGAAGTGTCACATGATGTTGCTGTGACCTCTAGTGTTATATAGTCTCAAAACCTGCCACAAATCACGGATTCAATCTGTTTGTCATTTTAAATGTTTGTTATTGTGGATCGATGATGCTCTGTCCTTCAATTTTCACAGCCAACAACTGGTAAAAACACTTCCAGATAAAACTAGGGTTTTAGTCCAGAATCAAGTCCTGCCTTTCCTTCGAGGCCAGAAAGAGGCTTGTTGCTGCCACATTTTGGTCAGTGTTAGATTGTGGTGATGTGATTGACATGCATGCATCTCCTCAGAGTTTGCAGGTTCTTGATACCGTGTGGAGCTCGGAGGTTCATCACAGGTCACAGAGCGCTGACTCATCACTGTGTGCTCATGTTGGATAGTCATCTTTGGCATCCCGTGTAGACCCAATCACTGGCATCTTTTTATTTATAAGTGTGTCTTGGGTTTGCTTCCTTCCTACTTACAAATGTATACCATTCTTAATAACAGTCTTCATTCTAGGGACTTGATTTTATTGTTGGTTCCACAGCTCCGGTCTGAGCAGGGACTGAAAGCTGGAAATAGAGGCTAAAACTAGAAAACACTGGAAACTAGAGAACGCAGACCTCCACCAAGGCAGTGCAGTTTCTCTTCATAGTAAAAACCTACAATTATCATTTGAACCTATGCTCATTTTCCACATAATGTTATTGCACAAAAAGTAATATTCTTAAATGTATTTGACCCTCATTATTGGATTCTTTGACTATGAAAACCTACCATTAGCATTTGGAATCACATACATAATCATTAGTTCAATAGTTATTCACCAAAAATATTTCCACAATGGAGGATTTCTTCTGCATCTAGCTCCATAAATGTTGACCATATTGTCTATAAATGTATTCATTTTTCCTCGACCTTTGTAAGTATAAGCATTCTGGATCACTGTATCTGGAACATTCTCCACATCCCAAACATTGTGCTTTGATAGACTCTATTAAGGTGTTATTCTGTGTATTTGGCTAAATTTTCTGGGTGTTATTGTGGTTTTACAGTGACAAATGTTGAATTTTGCCCTATCTCACAATGTAGAAGAATTGTTTAAAAATCTTCTGGATCCAGCTGATGATTGAGATCCTGCTCAGAATCTAATCAATTGGCCATTTCTGACCGATTATTGACCAATCCTGAAAATTCCATTCAGAACCATCCATAATTTCGTAACATTGTCTACAATGTCAATAAAGCCTATTCTATTTCTAAAATTTTTGAATTATGTTGTGAACACCAGAATTCCTTTGCTCATGACCTCCATATAATAGTCCAAAAATGTTCATTCTAGCACAGGATTATAAGAATAAAGGTATTTTCTTGGCTAATGTGTGTGTTTACCTCACGTAACAGTGAATATAACACTGGAAGTCACAGAAACATCTCGTGACACCTTGTGAGGAAGACTGCAGGAAGTGTAGTCGAAACTGTCAAGGTAAACACACACTAGCTGAGAAAAGAACTTGAGTCTTGTCATTTTGGGGGCTAGAATGAACATTTTTGGACCTCTGCATTCAAGTTTAAAGGCTGAATTTTGGTCCCAAGTGAAAGTTGAAGAAATCAAGGGCCCATATACTTCAATTCCGGGGCCACATGTTACCTCATTATATTGTTCACTTTTACTCATTTTGTTTCTTGTTTTGTTCTTTTTTTGTTCAGTTTTACCAGTTATATTGGTCTTTTTATATTTTTTATTCTAGATTATTAGATTTTTTTTGCTGATTTTGTGGCTTGTTTTGTTAATTTATATTCTTTTGTGTTGACAAAGTAGCAACGCATAATGTGACTGTTCTTCCCTGACATTTTGTGTCAAATTTACTCTTATTCACAAAGCTGTGGCTCAGTAGAAGTATGCTTTTTTCATCATAAATGTAACTATAGGAGTAAAAAGTATTCTGAACAACAGCTACTCTCAGAAGTACATTTGTTTAAAATAAAATACTTACAGTAAGTACATGTAAAGAAGTAAATGCACCCACCTCTGATATAAAAGCAAAAAATGTTTACCACAACTAATCATCTTCATTAAGTATGATCTCAGTCTCCCAGCTCTAGCTCTCATGCTCTTGTTAATATATTATTTAATGTAAAGGCTTCCAGTCTGTGATGTCTCAAACACTTTCTTAGCTTTATTCATTCCCTTTCCCTCCTCTTCTTCTCTTACCTGCCTCTGTAGATCATTAGTGGTTATTACCAAAGCTGGAGTAAAATGTGAACTTGTCGTGAACACACCAGCTGGGTCTCTAGTGCACTGAAGAGGGCATGTACTGTGGTGACAGCAGTTCAAGGACTTGCATAACAATCCTGTGAGAATTGGCGGAACAGGCTGACAGGATTGTTGAATTATTAGTGTCTTCCTCGCCGAGCTGTCAGCGCTGTTGCAGTGGCAGGTGTGTGGTCAGAGGCTGTTAGTCGTGTTATTCACAACACAGGAGGATGTAGCCTAAAGCTGTATGCATACACGATTAGAGCGTTCAATTCATACCTGCCCTGTGTTACACAAAGAAATGAACAGATCATGTTGATGTTGTGCTGTTGTGCCCTTTGACAGCTGCAAAATACAGAGAATAAAAAAGTCAGATGCAGTCCCTCAGAAAATATGAATGCAAATCTCCGATGTGACACAGTAATTTATTTCATGTGCTGCCGTTGCAGTCCGCAGTATTCTGTCTGTGTCAGCTTGTCGGAAGCTCCTCACGATGCCCCACACTTACTCTCCACTCAGCGGGTTACATTGCTTGCTTGCAAAATGACATGTAGTCAGAGCCTCAACAAGGAAGCTGTCAGGGCTGGGGGAGGGGGGGGATTGACAGTGAGTCATCAGAATGTACATCATCGGCTTCGGCGTAATATTCAGTAAGGACACGCTCAGGAGTCTTCGCCATTTGTTCAGATGATGTGGCTCCTGGGTGACAGCAGGCTCCTTCATGAGCAGAAATGATAGATAACAGTTAAATTCACCAGGTCAATTCTTATTTACATCACCCGTCAAACATTTGGACACACCCTCTCCTTCAGTGGTTTTCAGATTCGATGCCATTAGATTCACCTTCATAGTCACTGAATAAAGTACAGTACATTAACACTGAGATGAAATTTGGCATCGAACGTGCAATGAGTGGTTCATAAAATGCTGCATGCAAAGTGCAATGTACTCATGCAGGTACAGTATTTTTACTACTTTTAACATTGTAATATGGAATTATGTACAAAACAAAACCTGTTAAACAATCCAGACCATGTTTTATATTATAGATCAGAGGTTTTCAACCCATTTTGAAGCAGGGACCACCATTCTGACTAAGAAGCAACATGGGCACCTCTGCTGTTCAGTATGAGGGCAGGTGTTGAAATGGGTTTTTTTTCTTATCCAGTACGGTAGTGTGATTTCTGGGCATGGTGAATTGCACAGAGTCGGGATATTCTTGGCAGTATAATAGCAGATAGGGACAGTCATATCATTCTCTGACTCTAGCCTTGCCTGTACTTATTCATCAGATATACCAGTGTGGAAAATTCACTCTCACAGAGATGTGCAGTTGCAAAAGGTAAAAAAAACACTTTACTGCTTTTGCTGCAAGCTCTGGAAATTCAACCCAACAACTTATCCATAACTTCATAAGGGTTTGTGTATCAAACACGTTCCTCTTGACAGAGTCTGTGGACATCTCAGTGAGCTGATCCTCTTCTGTAGTCATTAGGCTTGAACCTCTGAATCGTCGCTGGATGGGAGGAGGATCCTTTTGCTGTCACAACACCAGGGGCTACTTGCAACACAGACTACCGGTTTAAAACATCTGTTATAGATTGTCCAACATGGTGACATTTGATGACAGCTTTGCACACTCATAGCATCCGCTCATCAGATTCACCTGAAATGGTTTTCAAATCACAGATGAACCATTTGAATTTGTGCCATTTTTTTTGTCTTTTTACTGTGCTTTAGACCATCAGTTGTATTGTGCAGAGGAAGGGTGGATACAGCGTCAATAACTCTATTAATGCTACTACAACTACTGTACAAATCCATATCATGGCAAGAACTACAGTTGAGTAAAGAGAAAAGACATCATCACGGTCAGTGTGAAAAATCTCAAGATCTTTGATGTGTCTCCAAGTGCAGTTGCCAAAACCATCAAACACTATGATCAAACGTCTCTCATGAGGACTGTCTCAGAAAAGGAAAAAACAAGATATCCTGTACCTCTGCTGCAAAGGAAAGGTTTTTTAGAAGTACCAGCCTCAGAAATTGGGGACGATCCTCATAAACTAGACTCAGAGAGCCTGACAGCGACTGAAAATGGTGCCATGTTCTTATATCAGTCAGTATTGATAATTATTGTTATCAATGTCAGATCATTATTTCTTTTTTATTGTTCATGATTTCGAGTTCGAATAACAGGTAACAAGTTGAAAAAACGATAAAAGACGAAAAGGCAAGAAACAAGAACAGTGTAAAGGAAACTAGACGATAATGTAAAAGACACACTGAGAAGCACCAAAACAAGAGCATACCTGTTTGTGGAGCTTGTGCTCTGCTCGGTCTTTTAACACTTTGACTTGTGAAGTGCCTGCAGGCAATCATGAATGTGAATTGAATTTATATCATGAAGGCAAATGTGCCATGGTTTTTTCCAACAAAATCTTTTTTTTTATTGCATTTTGAGAGAGAAAATATTAATTCCAGTGTCTTTTTGTTTTTAAGATTTTGTCTTATTCTATCTTGAATAAAAGAAGAGATTAATATTTTATTAACCCCCTTCTAGGAATTGTTTTCATGTTTTTGATTTTTTTATGTTGTTTTTTGCATCATCTTTATCTTTTTTGCTTTTTATGCTATTTTTGTATTTTTGCCACTTTTATCTATAGTAGTTTCCTTTCTTTTGTGTCTTTTGTGCCATTTCGTATTTTCACATCTTTTACATCATATTTAATCTTTTTGCATCTTTTTGTCTTGCTGCATTCATGCATTAAAATTTTTCTACCCCTTAATCATTGAAAGTGTCAGGGAGTGTGATGTAGCCTAACCCAGCTGACTTAGGGTGAGGGTGGGGTACACCTTGGATCATTCACACTCACATTTATGTCTATGGGCAATTATTAGTGACTAATTAACCTGCCCCTAGTGCATGTCTTTGGTTGTGGGAGGAAGCCGGAGTACTCAGAGAGAACCCACACAGACACGGGGGAGAACAAGCAAACTCCACACAGAAAGACCCCGCGATCCGGCACTGGGATTGAACCCAGGACCTTTTTTCTGTGAGGTTACCCGCTGCACCACTGTGTCGCCCCACAACATGTCAACAGTCCACAGTAAATCAAGACTAAATGCCCTAGGTGTGATAGAAGTGCATGGAAAAAATATCTGCAGCACCTTTTGAATTTGAAGGACTCTGAGTGGTGTGGATCTTATTAAAAGAGATGCTGGCTCCTGTTCCAGGTCAAAGCAAATATCGGTACAGTAACTCTCTGCTCTGATGCAGGCTTTCCTTTCCTCAGTTCATTTATTTTTCCTTTTGACCCTTCTCTGGGGTATAAGGAACAGAAAATAAACAAACAAAAACCAAGCAGCAACCAGTGACAGAAACACACCAAAAACACAGTATTGATGTTCAATCATGTTGTACAATTAACAATCTGGAGAAACTACTGAGGATTTTCTTTCAAAATTTAGCCAAGTTAGACTGAATGTTTCTATTATGCGAAGACATTATCTTTTGAGATTTCTAAACACTTGGATTCACTCTATAATTACTTCTGATAAACTTATTTCTATGTTCATCAAAAAAGGGACAAACAGGCATAGTGATTCTCCTCAATCACCACTCAAAGTGTACAGTGTCGAGGATTAATATCTGTATCAAACCCATGTTCTGAAACAGGCAAGTTATGGTTTCCACATTGAAATTTTGACAAGCTCTTTCAACAGGTCTTAACATAATGAAATACTATTCCAAAATAAAATCATTTTTAAACAATTTCTAACCATCACTCAGGGGGTTACTGTATATTTTCATGTCATCTCTGTAACTCCATGTCTACATTCAATCAAGCCAAAGCCTGTATCAACGATGATAAGTCTGTGTCTAAGACAAGAGGGAGAATAACCCATTTATACACCATCACCAGAGGGGTTTCAAAGGCAATATACTGGCTCCATGCTAGCCAAAACAACCTCAAATGCCATAACAACCTCAAATGCTGCCTTTAGGTTTGAACCCAGGATCTTCTAGCTGTGAGGCACTGGTAGTACTGCACCACCATGTCTTGTTGCATCTAATACAATTGACTTGAAACCACAAATAACTATGACTTTCTTCAACTTTGATTCCAGACCAACTATCCACCTTTAAACAGGAATAAAATGAAGATCTGGTATTTACTGCAGTAATTAGCCATATTGACTGGTATGAAAAGATTTTGGGTGATTTCTTTAGAGGTTTTACTTTGGTACAAGCAGTTGCACCACAATCTCAAAAATAATAGGATGGAGACATTAAGCTGGTTAATACCAAGGCAAGTTTCAATTTAATAAAGAGAGGAGCCACCTTGCCAGCACTGGGTTGGACCTCCTAGCTATCACAAGTTGGTACACTGTGGACTTAAAGCGATGGACATGGTCAGCAACAATACTGTTGTAGGCTGTGACATTTAAACAATGCAAATTTAGGACTAAATATTCCGAAACGTGACCCCATTGGCAGCCTGAATGCAAGTTAGGATGGATCCATGCTTTCATATTGCTTATGTGAATCATTACCATAGCATCCAAATTTCCAGTGGAAATCCAGACTCAATAGACAAAGCAACATTTTTCCAGCCTTCTATAATAACTTTTACTGAATCCATGTGAATTATAGTCTTAGTTTCTTGTTCTTAACTGACAGGAGTGTCACCATGTGTGATCTTCTGCTGCTGTTGTCCATCTGCTTCAAGGTTTGACATGTTGTATGTCCACAGATGCTCTTCTGCATCACTCAGTTGTAACAGTCATTTGAGTTGCTGGTGTCTTTCCATCAGCTCAAACCATTTTCCTCTAACCTCTTGCATCAACAAGGTCATTTCATCCAGAGACCTGTTGCTCATTGGATATGTTCCTCTTTTGCAGACTACTCTTTGTCAACCCTAGAGATGTTGTGTGTGAACATCCCAGTACTAGTGAAAAATTCAGACAGCCCATCTGGCCTCAACAACCACAACATGTTCAAAGTCGTGTAAATCACCTTACTTCAGAGCAACAGAATGCTCTTGCTCGGTTTAATCTTCAGCAGGTCATCTTGACTGTATATACATGCCTAAATGCACTGAACTGCTTCTGTGTGATGTGATGATTCAATATTTGCATTGAGTTGAGCTCAGAGAGACTGATTCCGCTTCACCTACTCACTTCCACTTGTTTTGTGCAGACTGTTTTTGTCTCCACTAACTGATACGTCTTCATGTCTCAGGTACACAGAGGAAGAGATTCGACAGAAAGTGAGCACTTTCAGACAAATGCTGATGGACAAAGAGGGCGTTATCACCAGAGAGGGCTCCCACACACAGCCAATGTAAGTCATCTGTGTTATCTGTGTTTCTATTTTTACTCTTACATTTTTATTCTCCTCTTTTCCTTCTTTATCTCACACATACACACTTATTTATGACAGGGCCTAAAGAGACCCTTGGTGATGAATATATTTCAACAGTGAAATACTTTGCAATTATTGAAAATAAGAAATTTATACAGCGATACACTCATATATTGACATTTAGAGGTTATAAACAAAATACCTACCAGTCTAATAATGTTTTCACATGGTCTGTTCCAAAGTATATGGCTCATAAATCTGAAGCTTGCGATTGTAATGCCATCTTCCTGAATACACAAGGTACATTTGAGCCCCGAGAGAAATGGTCCCATTTTAAAATCTATTCCAAACTCAGCCGGAAGCCGATGAAGCAAATATTAGTTTGATAATTGGCAATTTTGGAGCACAAGGAGGGAAAAAAGGGGACTCATCTTGGGCAGATATAGATTCAAATGTTAGAATGCAGTGGAATAATGTTTACTGTTCACTTGTTCAGCCGCAGGAAATATGAGAAACAGCAGGTTGTGGGCGTGGAAGCCATCTCGAATCAGTTCATAGTGCAGACGATTGAAAGAGGCAGCAATGGTGACAATGTGACCTGCTGTCTTTGGAATAATCAGTCCCAATAACTGTAAAGGAAACTACTGCAAAAAGGAAGGCTGGAAACAAAATGAATGTGTAAACAACTGTTTAGAGCAGGATGATTCATCTGTAATTCCTGTAGATATTGTTGTACTGTGATGTTTATTTTATATGGTGATATTTTTGATTCATCACTGTCACTGAACACTCACTGCAAGAGACTTATTAAAGCTTAGAAACATCTCTAATCTCAAATCAGTTGTTTCTAAGGATGCTTTTTATCTGGACTCTCGCAACATCATTTTTACTCTTTTACAACCCACAATACCAATGTGTAAAACATAAATTAAAACAGAATACTTAAAGACCTTGATATAGAAAAAGACAAACGGACACCACCAATTCTCTTGCTGGGTTAAAAGTGGAGTAAAATGTTTTGAGAGTTTTAAGAGGAGATTTAAAGGTTTAATGAGTGGGA
>JAQQAE010004223.1:0-19075 GCA_029823295.1 Pseudamia nigra | reverse complement strand
GTAAAAAAGCAAAAAAATCTCAGCAGAACATTACAGAGGTTCTGTTAAGTTCTACAAAGCAGGTGTAATTTCCTTTAGTTACAGAAGTTTAAATTAGAAAGAAATATGCATATACCACTTATTTTACATGAAATATACATTTTAGTCAAGTGTCTATATCACTTTCTATCATGAGTGTTTTTGCTCCCACAAAATGAAAATGTAATAAAAGTATAATACTAAAATGTCCTGTACAGATACAAATTTTATTTGCTTGCTTGACTTTTATGGGTCATGACTTGATGAACATGTGAGTCAGGACAAAACTAGCTGAAATCCACTGTTTGGAAAAAAATCTTTATCTGTACATATGAAGTGTATTCAGAAGGCCAATAGAGGGAGGTGTGGTATAACTAGTACTAATAACTCACACTTCATAATTCATTCAAGTGGGAACAAGTCATCATTCAGCAGTCTTTTCTTCCCGAGATACTGTTCAGAGACTCTACAAATAACATTTTATCTGGCATTTGTGATGTCCTCTAAAATAAAATCATGTGAGCTGCGCATGAGGAAAAACTACCAACTCTAATTCTTGCAGTATTGCAACTTGTCAGACTCACTAACATTTGATTAAGCAACAGCAATCTGCCTGAGGGTAGCGCAAGACTAATATATCTTCTTGTGTAAATAACAATATTAATATTAATTGCTGTATGTGTGGATTATCACCACTGGTTCCACAGTGTGGTAATGTCATGATTCACAGGGGGCCGGTGGGGATTAGTCTGTTCTGACCAATGTCTAGTGACATTTTAAAGGCTTAATTACCTGGGAAAATTGATAACATTGGTCTGAGGGACTTGCAATGTCACAACTGCTGGATCTGTCACCCACTTGAAACATCAGTGACTATTCAGGAACGTCACTGACCTTAGTTCCGGGCAGTCCTGGGAGGCCTGGCTCACCCTGGGGGCCAAGAAATCCCGGCTCTCCCTATGGGGGGAAAAATGAAATATTATGAATCTTCCCACATTTGCCCTCATTTTCTGTGTAACACTTCAACCAGCCGGTGCTAATGAGCTCTTAACACAAGATGCATGGCAAAAACAGATTATGAACAACAAGCATGCACATACTATTTACACATTTGCACATGCACACAAACCCACATGCACAGACACACAGACATAAATGATCAGCATCTCGTTTCACATAATGACTGAGCCTTTGCAGATGTGAAAATTCAACTTATTAAAGACTCATCACAGCACACAAAGTGACTTATGAGGAGTGAGATTACAGAATGAGCTGTAATGCTCCATTTAGTTTTATTTATATTACATTTCATTTTGAAATATTGTAATTAGGAGTTTATTACTATACCATATGCAACCAAAGTTCTCACCTACAGTGCTTTGTGCTCTCTGGAAACCTTTCAAAATGGCTTATACTTTTTTTACTGAATGGATAAAGAGCGAAGATTGAAAAACAGAACAAAATGCAAGCTGAGTTCAGAACCTGTGAGTGCTACAGTATGTTTGCAAAAATGCCGTTAGATTCCATCAAGCATCCAGGCCCATTAAGTAGAAACAGGTCTACCGGTATATAAAGTATAAAATGAAAGAGCTTTTATAAGACCAGCACGTTCCAAACATACAAAGGCAGGAAAACAAAACCCAAAAAGCAACAAGCATCTTCCCATCATGCCCATTTGAACATTCCTTGCATTACTTTTCAGGCTGATACGTTTGAGGTGCACTGAGTGGGTTACTGTTGTTCAAGCATATTGCCAGCAGTGGGTTGTTATGTGCCTTCTGTGCTTTTAGTTTCACCATCTGCTATTGTATTTTACGACACAGTAAAAACTTGAACAAATTTTTTTGAAAAGCTGAGTTTGGGAAATTCTGAGTTAAGTAAACATCAACAGCTCTTTTTATAAGCTTTGTTTTCTGAACTGAGTCCCTAAATGCCACTTTCAGGAAGTAGACTTTCGTGTTTGGAATGTTATGCTCCAATCACTGACCACATTTACATGCACAAATGAAAAGCTGATGAAAAAGTATATATCCTCCACTAATATTTCTGTTCACATGCAGACCCTGCTTAAAAATATTATTTTTGTCTTGTTGCCGATGTTCAGTACTGTTAACTCAACCTCACTCTTGTTTCTTTGGACACCTTCCAGAAGTCAGTTTTTGGATATTTCAATTAGATGCAATGTTTCTAATAATAGCTAGGGTGGAGTTAGTATCAAATGTGGGTAGTACTCAAATACATTTACTCCATTACATGAAAATTTACGTCTCAGAGAAGAAATTGTGAATGAATACTTTTTTTAAAAATCTTGCTCAGCTACATTTATGTTTAAAACATATGTACTTATACTCAGTTACATTTGGCCACATCTCAATGGGTAGGAGTAAAATTAATGAAAAACAATATGAGCACATCAACATGAACCAAATGAACCAAATAACATGATAAATCTTGCAATAGCATTGTGTATTTGTACATTTGCCTGTCTCTTGACCTGTTAGAACACAATTTATGAGGCTGTAATAAATTCAACATTATAAAATTACTTCCACTTGATTCATTATAATTATAAAGTGTAGGCTGATGCACACTGTGTGATTTTTGAAACGTGTGAACATGAAGGTATAGTACATTGTGCGACTGTTATGGCTTCAAACGCATACAAATCTAGCACACACTGCACAGGATTGTACCATAGTACACTATATGAATGGGATCAGACACCCCAATGGTGGACAGAAACTTCCATCTCTGTGGGTTCCACTTTCTTTTCTCTCTCCCCTTTGGAACAACACTTGGCACATGTGCTCTCTCTCTGTCACACACAAGGGGCTCTAATATTACTACACTTACAGTATGCCTGTCTGTCTGTGTAGAAATGTTTAAGCTTTTATCCAAGTCTAACTTATTAGCTCCACTTTGTGATATTTCTATGACGTTTATTGCGTCTTCTTGATTTCACTTACTGTTTCCTGCTGCTGCACTGTTGCTGCACAGGCACAGTGAGGAGGAAAAGCAGAGGAACAGTGCACAGTGATCTGATGGAAATCAATTCAATTCAATCTTTATTTGTATAGCGCCAATCATAATCACTGATTATCTCTAGGCACTTCACAATTCGAGGCCGAGACCTCATGACTATCAATCATGTTTGACATCCACCCGAGGAAAGATTTGTGGCTCCAACCACTCAGGCCGGTCATACCAAAGTGCGGGGTATGAGGGACTATCTCTGGCTGCAATTGTCTGAATTGGGTCAGAAATCTCACTATGCCTGTTGGCCTTAACAATGCTTTTACTTGATTACGGTGGCTCTTTACTGAACTCATCACTGGTTAATATGAACAAATAGAGGCTGGTAAAAAATAATATGGGTAAAATTTTGGTGTCTATTGTATGATGTACAACCAGTTCAGCACATAATGTTCACTTCTACTACGTTCATTTATTTAATTAAACTGTAGCTCGTGCTATTTCACACTCTATTGTTGGAAATCATTTATCTTAAGTGGAGTTAAGAGAAAGTTGCATAGTTAAAGGAATGTAGTGCTAACACAATAAAGAGCAATACATATTTTTTATCCACTGAAATGCTAAGGAAGTGCCAGGTTGAAAGTCTTAGCTATACTTTGCAAATATAAGCCCATTTATAACGTTTTCAGCTAAATGATCATTTCTACTCAAATGAATTAATTAAACAGGAAATCCGAAATAAGTCTGTCTCTAATCAAGGCTGAGGGAAATAAAGGCCCTGGCCACTATTTGAGGACATACTATATTCTGCTCTATTAAAAAAACCTTGATAGAACTGGAATAATATCAGCATATCACACACAGCTGAGCTGAAAAAAACTAATACAGAATATCCAAATGGCACATGCTGCTTCCATGACACGTGCCAAATTCAGAATATTGCCATATTTGGGATAGTAATGGAATGTTAGTGTGCATGTAAATGTACTCATTCTCCCTCTACATTCTGCTCAAAAGAATTGACTGTTTGGCCTGTGCATTGACTGTACAGGTACCACTGTGTCTCTGTCACTCCAGCAGATGAAACTTTGCAGTCTAGATACAGATCCAGCAATAAAAGTAACATAAGACCTCAAACTGTCACACATAAGGCATGACGACAGGTCAGCCAAGCTTTACGCTGTTATTAATGGGCTGAAGCGGATGGACAGGGACAACAGTGAGGGGATGACTGGGGACAAAAACAGCAAAGCATTTACCTTTATCCCTGGGAGTCCAGGCAGCCCTGGAAGTCCTGGCTCTCCCTACACAGGAAGAGTGTGACATGTTACAGCCAAGCCAAGCTAAGCTGAGTCAAGCCCCATTTGTAGGCTCTTTGGGGTTCTGATAGCTCTACTCTTGATTTTTTTTGTTTTCTCTGGCTATTATTCTGCTGTAATTCTGAAAAGTGGCAATGAGTATGTTGACTGTTGCTCGCAGTAAGCACTAGAAGAAGGTATTGCTCATGCACTTTCATACCAACTCATGCAGCCATGGCTTGACAGCCTGATTAGTGCTTGTTATAATACTCAAAACCCTTCACAACTGCAACTGACTTTTATTTTTGTGATTTTATTGGTTTGGGCAGGTGTGAAAGTTTTGGTTTCTGGAAGGAAAATTTCTCAGATACTTTGGATTTAAGTTGCAAAAGCTATTTGAGGGAGCTGCCGTCATGGCTTCAAGGCCGTTAGAGCTTGGCGGAGCTGGGAACCCAGAGTTGGCCTATTTCTCCATAACCAAGGTCATGTCATTGTCAACTTGGGGACTCCAGACTCACATAAAGTGTAAGTGTGAGTAACATACAGTCATTTGATTCAACTGTGGAAAAATCAAGAGGTCAGGCCTTTTTGCGAGGCCTCTGGGAGACTTTCAAAACAAAATTTCTGACGTGAGATAATTTCACGCTCTATTAAGACCATTGTATTTATAGCATATGAAAATAAATGATTAGCACCGCGTGAGAATGATCAACTGCAATGGTGCTTGGGGGAGCAGAGACGGCGCTGTAAATTTCCATTGTGGTTAATGAAAGCAATGTAAGACTAATGAATTAAAGTCTTTCTCGTGGACGAGTGCTTCACCAACACTTAGTGATTGCCATCCAATGGTAATGTTAAACAGGAGAACAACAACTCAATTTTGTGATGGCTGTAATAATGAGAAATACCACTTGTAAGTGTGCCGGCACAAGCAGAACGGCTGTAAAATGAGAGATAAGATAAAGCAGTCCAAAAATTAGTCAGGCACTGAGTGTTTTCTTTGCAGCACAGCAGAAAAAAGGCATGCTCAAAAGTCCCTCTGTCTATGAACCAAGTTAAGAAACACTACTTGGGATCAAAATGTGCAATTAGACGGCTGCTGCTGCTGCAATCTCACCAACAGCATGGTCAAAGAGGAAGTATGGATTTTGTTTTGCAGGAAAATAGCTCCTTCCTTCTAGTGTCGGCCAGTGTTTACTCAACAATATAATCTTTATTATCTAGAACATATTGGCTTAAAAAGTGCATCAAACAGAGAGGATGTATTTCTTGCTGCAAAACTAAACACAAGCCGGACTTAGTAATGGGGTGACCTGGTGGTTTAAGAATGCGACAAAGTGCAAAAACATCTATAAAAATGTTGAATATGTAGACTCTTTGGAGAAGGACAGCGGGAACTTTACACAGGCTCCAAACAAATACGAAGCCAATGTCAATGTAAAATGAGTCGAAGCACTGTGATGCAGCAAAGTTCAAGTGAAGGTGTCAGGTTGTGTTCAGGGAGCCTCCTATGGACACCAATCCTCATTACTCCCCAAACGGCAGAGTTCAACTATGTTTGGAAACCTTTTCCCAAACAGGAACATTTTATTCATCTTGCACAATGTGTTAAGTTTATCTCAAATGTAAACACAAATTCTGTAAGTATGGATTAAATCGCAGAAAAGGCCATTGTTATAAAAAAAAAAAACAACCAAGAGATCATTCTACCATATGCTTGTACTTAAAACAATCATGTTACATTAGTGCAGCTATATTAATTATTCACCCTTTCATAAGATAAAACCAGAAGGACATTTTGTGTCATATATTGCTCTTTTTCACAATTATGAGAGTAAAAATGGTACCTAAGCAAATGAATATGAACAGTAGGTACAGATCAGATAATGAAGGTATCTCAGAAGAATTGCGTGTTACAGCAATAATACTATTGCCCGTGTTACTAGGACATATTTGTTTGTATAAAAAGTCATCATTACCTTTAGTCCACTTCGTCCCGGTTCACCGGGTTCACCCTGTAAAACACAGAAAGAGCTCATTTCATCAATTCATTAGTTCATTCTTTTGATGGAAGCACTGAATTTTGCAACATACAGTCAACATATTTGTCATAATAAGCATTTTATAATTTGATTGAATTAAATTGGGTATTGATCCTTTTGAGGGAATTCATTGTCGAGCGATAAAGAGCGATCACATCAGAAGGATGTCTTCAGTCTTCGTTTTGCCATGAGCTGGGGTTTTGAACAGTCTGATGGTGGTGGGGATGCAGGGTCTCCTATAGCTTTCAGTCCGTCCAGGTGTTTTACTTCTCTGTCGGATGCTGCCTCCCCAGAAGGCTACAGCATAAAAGAGTGCACTTGCAACCACTGTACTCTCCTTCTTGTCTTTCCTCAATACATTTCACAAAAGCAGTATTTCTGGATGTGGCAGTTCCGCATGTGAAGTGTGATGTGTACAGTATGAAGAGGAAGGGAGCCAAAACAGTCCCCTGTGAAACTCTAGGGCTGCTCATTACTGTCTCAGACACAGGTCTGACACAGGTCCCAAGTCTGACGAATTGTGGTTTTCCTGTCAGGTAGTCTGTGATGCAGGAAACAAAGGAGGGGTCCAGCCCCATCCCTTTGAGCTTGTCTCTGAGTATGTATGATCGCATTGTATTAAATGCACTTGAGAAGTCAAAGAACATAATCCTCACATAAGCACCAGCCCCCTCCAGATGTGAGTAGGCTCGGTATAGGACAACATCATCCACTCCAATATGGCTGATGTTGAGAATAATGATTATAAATGGCAAATCAATATGTTTTTATTAGGGCCGTCAAAATGAACATGTTAATCTGGGTTAATCCATTTGCATGATTAATTAGATTTAAAAAATTAACACGATTAATGCACAATAACTCATATATCAAGGATAAAGTGATGAACTCTCATGCTACATTTTACCACCTCACTGCCAACTTCTTTAGTATTTACTGCTTCAAAGTCAGTTTAAATGTAAAAGTACAAGTCTTTACACATTCTGAAACAGATTACCGTACATTAGTTACTGATGAAAACAATGACCCAAGTGTAAAAAAAGCAAAAACATCTCAGCAGAACATTAGAGAGGTTCTGTTGAGTTCTACAAAGCAGGTCTAATTTCCTTTAGTTACACAAGTTTAAATTAGAAAAAAAATACACTTTAATGTAAAATAAGTAATTTTAGTCAAGTGTCTATATCACCTTCCACCATGAGTGATTTTGCTCCCACAAAATGAAAAACTACAAATGGGTATTGTTTGTGATTAATCAAAATTAACCCAGTAACCCTGTGATTAATTTAGATTAATAACAAATGGCTATTAATCGTGATTAATCAGAATTAATCCACAGCGACCCTGTGATTAATCAGATTAAAAATGTTAATCGTTTGACGGCCCTACTTTTTATATTTCGAAAGATGATTTTTGGTTCAGAGTGAAAGATAGTTTGTGCTTTTAAACTATTTGTTAAAGATGTTATAAGTTTTAAATGTTAATGAAAAAGGCACATGAAGACAACAAGAATAGATGAAACATGAACAAAAATGTGTAAAAGATAAAAAAATGGTGTAAAAGACAAATTCAAAATCAATCAAAATCAAAAACATGATGTTTTTAAAATGTTTTTAAAACAAACTAAGGCATACACTTCACAGATGAACAATAATTAGCCCTTACCTTGATGCCAGCTGCAGAAGAACCTGCATCTCCCTGAGAAAAAGAAAATAGAGATGAAGCAGGAACAGATATTACTATGCAAACAAATGAAAACAGCCCATTCTCACTTGATAGTATAGAAAATAATGCTGCAATCATCACATTTAC
This sequence comes from Pseudamia nigra, assembly GCA_029823295.1. Taxonomy (NCBI): domain Eukaryota; kingdom Metazoa; phylum Chordata; class Actinopteri; order Kurtiformes; family Apogonidae; genus Pseudamia; species Pseudamia nigra. Next base: position 10,935 of record JAQQAE010004223.1, on the reverse strand, counting down.
GGCACACTGTGATGAAATCAGTTAAAAATCCAATTAGAATTTGTGCTAATCTATTCTACACAGTGCTCAGTTTAACTGTGCAGCCTCACAAATGTTGGAGACAGCATTTTAGTAACGACAGTGCTGGGAATTATTGATTGTTTTTACACTGTCAGAGTGCAGCTGCATACTAGTGATGACATTGGGAGTGAAACTTAAAACTGTATAAGAAGAAGAAAACCACAAAGGTACAGGAGGAGGCAGGGAGTTTGATAGATATACTGTAGGAACAGCAAGCGGTTCAACCACTTTTTTCATTAAAGGCAGGTAGGGCATCGACCAGAAGGAGACAGAGCTACTTATATCACATTTTTCCAGCAAAGTCATCCAGACATCCAGAACCCAGGCCCTTCCTATGCACTGCATTACGACAGTGTACAGTAAAAGCAGACATAAACCAAGGGGCCAATAAGTGTAATTATGGGCGGTTGGTGGGAAAAGGGAGTGGGGTGAAGGAGACTGGCTCTTTAGCTCTGGTGCGGACTCTGTGGTTTCACTACACATACGCCTCACGCTCAGAAGTTGCTGAAGGAATGCCTCTCGCCCTCAGTTTTTTATGGGAGTCATTACGATGCATAGCACACAAGGCTAGTTTAATTGCGGCTTTTTTTTTCTCTCTTTTTTTTTTCTTTTTTAGCTGACAATAAACTGCGTTACTGTTTACAGCTGGGCTTTGTTGCAAACTTGAGGGTGCCTGTATCACTCTCTTGAAGCTCATAGTTTAAATTTTTATATGGACTTTTTCACAAGTTTGTATACATTATATTGAGGTTTTAGAAGATCTGAGAGAACGGACTTGTACTGTAAAACTACTATGAAGGAAGCTCTGCTCTAATTACACAAGATGTGGGAAAAGGTTTTACACAAATTTACATGATGAATATAAATGTTCTTGTTCAAACACGTCAGAAACAACATGTCTTGAGTGTATTAAGGACTATAAAAATGAAGGAAATCATTCTTCTCTCACGCTTGTTACAGTTCTTTCTTTTTCTTGACTGAATAATTAAGCAAAAGCAAACATTTGTGTCAGAACTGGTTTACACCTGTTGTTCTTTCTAAAACTGACATACGTGTGCATTTAATTCAGTATTGTTTTTCAGGTAGAAATGTAGACATTTTTGCAATAGAAGAAATACTTTTGAAAAGTCGGGTCCTGAGGAGATTTTTTTTTGTAGAAGTTCGAAATCTGTCTCTGTCTCCATCTGGACAGAGTACCGTAAACTTGATGTCACCTATTGGTTTCCAAACTACTGTTTTCAAACCAGTCAGGCTGTGACTTCCTAGTTGACATTCTGGAGCAAGTTTGTACCCAGAAACCAGAAGTAGCCATATTTAGAAAAATATGATGAAACTACTGGAGTGAACAAGTTGGGGTTGTGGTGGCTTACTGATTTGGTAGAACTCCATCAAGCATTGTATATACAGTAACAAAATTATCTTACAGTGTTGTTAGTATAACCTCTTGACAACAACTACAGCTGAGCTGCCTGGTATAAAATGTGATTTCTTGAATGAACAGAAGCCATGAAAGTCTGACTCAGTTTGACTTTGCAGAGGTGTCAGTGATTCACACAGGTCAATCAAAGCACATGACAGTAGACATTTGCTGTGGAGGCATTTATTGCATCTTATAATGGAGGTAAAAAAAAGGACTATATCTATTATTACATGGTCCAAATAAAATGATTGTGTTCATAATGACTCATGACAAAAATGTGATCACTTTGTATTTTAGAGAGAAGTTCTTTGTAACACTAGGACTTTCTGGAGACACAGTTTGCCAGTGGTATCACCATTTGAAATCATTTCTACATCAGCCTCATTGCACAGCCCTGGTCTGTGCCTGCTGCCCGTTCACAGTGGAACCTCGGACAACGACCGCTTCTGACAACGACAAATTCGGATACTGACGAAAAAAACTGCAAAAAAATTGAACCATATAATGATGAATTATCCAGACAACAATGCCCGGGTCATGTCTGCGTCACTTCCGGATCTCGAAGAGAATGACCCGGAAGTCAGAGCACTAGCCGCTAGCACTAGGAAAGCTAGTGGGTCACATATGTGTCACTTCCGGGTCTCGACGAGAATGACCCGGTTAGCGCTAGTGCTAGGGAAGCTAGCGGCTAGCTAGTGCTAGCCGGCTGTGAAACGAGACTGCCTCATCATCGGCATCTATGAATCAACTCAACTCCTTAATGCAGAACCCGACAGCGTGGTCCTGTGTGTCCTCGCCTCAGCCATCGTAAGCTAACTCCACTCTGGAAGCGGCTATGTTGTTAGCCATAGCCGTAGCCTGGGCAGCCCTGCGTCGGCGTGTCGGGCCGCCGGCAGCGGCGTGGTGGAGTTGTTTACAGTTATGGATGTGTGCAGTGTCTGCAGACATAAGCCAAGGTAAGAATACATTCTAAATCATTTTTAGAACTAATTTCATTAATTCCGTTTCAGATAATTAACATAACTTCCTTTTCAAATAATAATAATGAATAAATGTACAGGTAGGGGTGTGTAATACATACTTTATATGGGAGTTTTTCGTGGGTCCAGAACGGATTAATTGGTTTTACGTGTATTCCTATGGAAAAAGTCACTTCGGATGACGACTGATTCGGCCACAGGCCGTGACGCCGGAACGGATTATCGTCCACTGTATTTTGTTGACTTACATACATCAAATACTTTAAACTTCCCATCTGTAATTTTATTCAATAAAACATCTCAATTAATTTGGGTTAATGTCAGTTTGTCATACCCTGTTTACTAAGATGATATTCAATAGTACTTCTGGAAATTGCATTAGAATGACATGACATAGCGTGAATCTATGTTACTACAATGTATCATATCAGGGGATTTCAACCAATTTTGATCATTCTAATGAGGACCCCTGGGGACCAATGCTGTTCAGTATGAGGACAGGTGAGAGATTATGTTTTTTTCTTACTTGGTGTGTTAGTATGATTTCTGGTGGTGTTGAATTTTACCACTATTCTTGGTAATATAGTGGCGGATAGGGACAGTCTCATTATCAGTCTCTGGCTCCAGCCTGGCCCTGTACTTATTCTTATGATATGTCACTGGGGAAAATCCACTCACAGAGATATGAAGTTGCAAAAGTTACTTCACAGCTTTTGTTACAAACTTTAACTGCAAGCTGATTGAGTGCCACCTCTGTTGATGACTTTTTCCTTCCTACAAAAAATGATCCATGATGGTGCTGACTAGATACTGAAATTATAAAGCCACTGACCACCTGCAATGCTTTCATGGACCAACAGTGGGCCACAGCCACTGGTTGAAAACCTCTGTATTGTATGAATACAAGTTTATTGTTGTGATTGAGAGACCCCTAATGGATAGCAATACATATGACACATTTAATTTTATGTCATGTTCATTAACCTGCATGGTACTGGACAATACAAAGGAAAATAAAATATGCCAAGGTTTATTGACTTTTAATGTGTTTCTCATGTAAGAACAAGTGTTAAAGATGCCTCAAGAGGATGCTACAAGCAATTAACACCTCAGCAAATAACCATTCTGTGACTCTGGTACATTGACATTTTCTGTCACAGCACAAATGCAGCAGGAGTCATATGGAACCCAGAGACCAAATGAGGGACTGCAAGAGTCTAATCTATTCCAAATGAAGTTCTCTGAGATGGAAAAAGTGGTGAAGCTGGGAGGTGAGCTGAGGTGTGGCACAGAGTGCTGAAATGTCCCAATTGGGGCAATTACCATGGAGAGACTACAGCCTGTGATTTAACCACAGAGCAGAATAGGACGGAGAGCTGTCACCACAGTCCCATTTCATTCCAGACACCCAGAAATGTCGCTGCATATTGGCATTTAAAGATAATAACATGGAGATCTTATAATCAGGCCATTTTCCAGCTGTTTGGCTGAAGAGAGTGACTGAGATGGAGAAGGCTAATAAGAGAAATGAGGCAGAGTTGTGGCAAATCAAACCATTAAATGCCACCACAACATTCAAAATACAACTCCCATTTTATGTTATAGTTGTTAGCAACGATGACCAAATGCATGAGTCTCAGCTGAATATTGACCTCAGTCACTTCTTGATCCACTGGATATATGTGGAGCAGATTATGAGTGGCTCACAGGGTAAAAAGGCTCTGCCAACAGCTGAAACGTGGCCAGTTCACATGAGTCTGGACCGGATCTGAGGACTCAAAAATTATACCAACCACTGTGGCACTCAGACCAAAGCCAATTCACACAGCCTGGAACTTCCCAAAATATTCAAGAGCTTTATTCAAGAGTTTGCAGGGATTTATTTAATTTCATTCAGGAACTTTTCTATCTGTGAGGTTTGGCATTTAAAACAACTAGAGTCACAGTTAATTTCACACCTTGTTAAATGCAGAGGCAGAGTGCATCAGGAGTAAATGGTTTAGAACTAACTGATTTGTTTCAGGGATGCCAGAGATGGATGTGTAAAGACTCCTGAAAAAATGTTAATGTTCCATTGATGAGAGTTTATAAAAGCATGAAGATAATGTGATGCATAAATGAACAATCCCATTTACCAAAGAGTTGAGTCCCTGTGTGCAATGTAAACGAATGTGGCAATTTACAAAAAACTGAAATTCCATATTGAACTGAAACTAGCACAAAAAATCAGCAAATTTTGAAAAAGGGAATTTTTTTTTTTTTGTGAAACAAAAAGTTGAGACGTTAAAAAGAATTTCTCCAGATCCTCTAAAGAAAGTACGCTCTGTCCACCATGAACAAGGCTGGAAACCAGTAATGGATCAGAGAGATCTTGGGGCCTCACATGGCAATACATTACAACCAGACATGACTCTGTAGTGGACATCACTGCATGGGCTTATGATCATGTCTAAAAAACTGTTGTCTGAGATAAAACTTAAAATTCTTTTTGGAAATCAAGTACACTGTGTGCTCCCAGACAAAGATTAGAGAGATCATCCAGCTTATTATCAGTGCTTATTATCTGTGATGGCGTTTGTAACATTTGTACACATTTGTAAAGCAGCATTATTGTTCAAAAATATATACAGGTTTTGGAGCAACATATTGTGCAGAGCACATTATGTTTTTTCAGGGAAGGACTTGCTAGTATCATTTAGAAACACTCCGTTATTTTTATTTATTTGCCAAAAAACACAACTCATTTAGGAAAACAAAAATGATCAGGGTCAATATTAAGAACCCCCAGTAGAACTGACCTTTCTATTCAAACGTTGCACAAACCACCAGTCTTTCACCGAGTAATGGTCTAAGTTTGTGAACTTATGCTAAACCTGAACATTTGTCCAGTATTCACTTCAAAAAGGATAGTTATCCAAGTTTCCAGGTATCCAGAACTCGAATGAGAAGCATGGGAAAAATTTCATAGGGGGGCTAATAATTTAGACCTCAACTGTATTTTAGTGTGTCTGTACTGTCATTTAATCTCTTTTGCACTCCACAGATTCCCTGCCATCAAAACAATGTCCCTTTGTATGATGCAAATCCTGGCCCGGCTGCTTGCACTGCCATTCCTCTCCCCTGCTGTTTTCCCTGAGGTCTCTGTTCACCGTACCGAAGCTTTCACTGCCTCACCTCTCACCCTGTGTTACCACATCTTCCCCACAGTGCGTGCTGTGTATTGTTAACTTTGGCATCTTGAGGATGGAAGATTAAAGATGCCCACTCCTCCCCTCCTCTGTCCCTACTTTTCTCTGGTTTCCTCTTCCACTGGTAAAACAATAATTTCAAGGAAGAGCAAACGATCAGACATAGAAACGCTGTTATCCACATGTTGACAGGAGGATTAGTTTGTGGATTTAACATGCGTTTTTCTCCTCTAACTCCGGTGCATACATATAAGGATGAGGACTTTTCCTAACAAGCCCTCAAAAATCTATTTGACATAGTGTTTGTTAAACGGCTCTGGATTCATATGAAGTTATGTCTTGACGGAGAGCAAATTGCTTCTGCCATATGTTGAAAAACAGTCGCTTATGCTTCCTGACAGTGACAATCTCACATAATGAGGTAATTCTGTCCACAATCCAGGCTATATCCCACTCTTACAGTACCTTCTGTCTGTTTTTATTACAAAATAAATGAGTATGCACTAGAAGAATGAATGGCAGGTGACTGACTACAGAAGCCTCTATCCCCATGGTAGTCAATTCCATTTTTTGTTTTTGATTCCTGCAGCGAAAATCCATCTTTTTTCCCCACTTTTACTGCACTGAGGCAGACCAGATCAAAGCAGTGCTCGAGCTGCAAAGTTTTATCACCCTGCACTTTCTTTTTGTTCACTCGTTTTCCACACATGGTATCCTGCATCTGTTTCCCCCAAATGGTGTCTTTCTTGGCAGCCGTGTTCGGCAGTCTTTTAAAAACCAGAGGGCCCATAAAGTGAGAAGTTATCAAAGTTGTTCTCCATTGAACAGCAATAAATTGGCAGTGACATTTTGAGTACACTCCTCCTACTCTGCTGCTAGTCTATCAGTTATATTTTTGTTTTTATATACAGCAGCATTGCCAGTGTGGAAAAAATACAGTATTGACTCTGTCTATTGTCTGTTTGCAGAAACTGTGCCACTGCTTTTGGCATCTTTCTTCCTGATGGAAGAATCATTATGCCTTCCTACAAGTGTACACAGTTTCTGTAAAGGCTGATAAGAAGCTGAATCGACATTTTTGCAAAAATGTTTGATGGAATCCGTAATTGTTTTTTCAAATGCTCTGCAGCATGTTTAAACACTAAAGAATCCCTATTTTTGTCGGGAGGTCACCCAAAAGAAATAACACTGTGACCTATTTTCACTCCCAGCCTGTATTTTACATAAATACAGCTTTAACACAATAATAACTGTGAACACAGCGTGGCGAGTCCTGGATAGAATGCATAGTCCTCTGGACATGATGTCAGTGCACTAACACAAAACAAAACACTTTCCCAAAAACAAAAGCTTTTGGACTGAAACTTGAATCTATTACATTAGCACTGAACAATCTGTCCAGTAGAACTCTAATCTGCCTTGTGTTGGGAAAAGATCCCAACCTGACAAGCTGTCTTGATGATGAATGGTTCTAAATTAAGGCAGGAACCATCCAACTCGAAAATGTAGCACCAGCGTAGTCTAGCAATTAAGTCTACATTAAGCACAAAGGATGCATCAGGTGCCAAACTGGTTCCTGCTGTGGCCTTGAGTACAGCTGATGCTGCTTGACCTTTGCTACCTCTGCTGTAGCTCTTCACACATCTCCTCTCAGATGGCTATCATTAACTTTTTTACGTTTTCCGTCCACAGCCAGATGCTGTGCTGGTCGTCTGAGCAGCTTCCAAGACATAAACACACAGAATAAAAGGTAAAGTTCAATTTACATACCTTTTCCCCCATTTCACCTTTTGGTCCTTCTTCACCCATGTCGCCCTGTGGTGGAATCACACAGAAGGATTCATATTTAGACTTTGATTTGCAAGACTGAATAATGAGATACTTAGGCTCATTTCTTAAAATGGGCTGTGGGTCTATTTTTGTTGGACCTCTAATTGGCAGCGAAAAGACACAACAATGCAATTATTGTCAAGAGTTTGTGGATATAATTTGAATTATTTTACTTCTTAGTGACTTGCTAACATTACTTAACACTGTTAGAAGAAATCAACCATATTCACATGGTAGCTATTTTCCAATGATATCATGTTCAGGGTGAAAAAATTACACACTGTCATATTGCTTTAGTTCTGAAATGTCAAACACTTGCTCAAATCCTTTTCAGCTGACCAACTGTCTGAAACACACCTTCAAGAATTAGGATCAGTGGGAAGTTTGCATATATTATATTTTCTAGGGAATGATAATGTGATAATGTTTTGATTCCTTGCATTTACACAGCATTTGCTAAAACCTTGCCATGGTTGTCGATCACTTTAAGATCTCAATTCTATCAATAACCATGGCGAGTTGCAAGCCAATTCTTTCATCCACTTTCAAACTGTCCCACTGAAACTTATTGGAAACATGGTTATTGATCACTGTTAGATCTTGAATCTGTCTGTTTTGTGGGATATGTGGTGGTGCTGCTCGGAACAAGACAAGATGCCATACCTCAAAAGTGTCTGAACCAATTTACTTGAAACTTTCCATGCTTTATGATAGCTAGATCACTCATAATTCAGTATAATTCTCTATTTGTCTTTTTGTTGGATACTTTGCAAATGAAGGTGATCAAACAACCTCTAGTTGAAGGTGACTCATAGTTTTGGGTCCTTTGTGGTTTTGGCCTCTCAGTGAAAAATATTACAGTATCTAACATATCTCATAGTAGATCTCTGACAGCAGCTTGCTTATGCACATAATAAATTGCAGCAAATTTATCTTCACCACAGGTCCAAATATCCTGATTTGAGGTGGTGCAAACCACTCTAAACCACTGCAATCAACTGAGGACAATTTCTTTCTTCTTTAAATGAATATGTTCAGCTCTGTTTTTGTGAAAAAACTTAGGACAGGAAGGGGTTAGCAACCTTTGCAATCTAAAGAGGCATTTTTGGACAAAAATCTTTCTCGAGCCACAAAAATATATAACATATACATGTATTATTATTTATATACACTTATTTTTACTCAATTTTTTTCTTTTTCTTGATGGTTTTTGCCATTTTTGGTCACTGTCTTGATTATTTTTTTTCACTTTGGTTATCTTGTTCATTTTTTTCAATTTGGCTTATGAAATGCTTATTTTGTTAATTTTTGTGTTTATTTTATTCATTACTTCATTCATGTCCTTAGCTTTCACATAAAATAAATCATATCTGACTTTGAATTAACAGGGCGGCACTATCATCTACGAAGTCTGACGTGTAGGCTTAGCACAACATTTTATTGAGACTTTTTTTAGACTGCAGTGGAAGGAAGTTCTTAAGTATGTAAATAAGAGGCTGTCATAATTTGTTACTTCCATCCCTGGACAAAACCACACGACCCAATGAAAACGAGCTAAAGAGCCGCATGTAGCTCTGGAGCCGCACTTCACAGGCCCCTGTCATAGGACCTGGAGATGAAAAATAAAAGTGAAAAGCAATTTGGACAATTTCTCATAATTGTGTCATAAGAAGAAAGTCAATGCAGCAACCAAGTAGCAAACATAGGCGCTGACAAGAGTGTATTGTGATTAAAAGAAAATAAATCAGCTGTTCATTTACATTTGTCTGGCACCTTGAAAATCTAAAGCTTTCCCTCCAGAGTAAAAACTACATCTCTAAACCAAAGTTTTACTTCTCCTCCTGGCAGGTACCCGGTCATTTCACTTTTGATAAATCTAGGTGATTTTATATTAGGGAGGTGATAAACGTATGTGCTATAAATCAAAAGGCGACTAAAGTGAAATCACAGTTGGATCGGCCAGAAACAGCTACTACAGTAGGATGTTTGACATCAAAAGATACGTCAGGATGCATCAATCTTTAAATCCATCTGCTGAACTCCAGTATTATTACAAGCAAAAAGTAATGATAGCTTTATTTGTCTGCTGGCTCGGAAACTATCAACCAACGCCAAAAACAGCACTTTATATACTAGCAGCTTTGGCTCGTCTCGAAATGAAAACTCCTATTACTTTGGGGTGATGTATAAGCTGTAAAGGATCACAGGATAATTCCGAGGTGATAAATAAGACATGAAACCTGTTCTGTAGCTTGATCTGTGCCAGGATTCTTAAAGGCGATGTATGTAACTTTTGCCTAAAATCAACATACAGCGTCATCCATTAATAATCCTTCTCAATCATCACTTCCACCCTCTGTCAGAATGTGCTGGTGGATTCATCTACTCAGGACCTCTCCTCTGCCTGGCTTTTCTATTTAAATTTTTTTCCCTGTGTATTCTTTCTCTGCACAGGACAGCTCAGCCAGTCTATCGTTTGTACATCCCCGGTAACAAAATCGAAGAGTGCACATTCTGAAATAGATCGGTCATGAGCATTGACATGTCTGGTTGTTGCATGTTCAGGTGCCAGAATGACAGGAGTACTCAGAAAGACAAGTACTCGATCAAGAGTAAAAAAGTGTTTCATATCTCACAATCTTCATAACATGGAATTTATTATAACCTCATATACTGCCGTCAAACATGCATTTTGATCAGTTTTGTTCATTTTCATGATTATTTTGATCATTTTTGGTAATTTTTGGTGCTTATTTTGTTCTTTGTTCATGTTTCTGATTATTTTGCTCATTTTTGCTCATATTGTTAACTTTTTGTTCCATTTCTTGATTGTATTATATTTTTGTTAATTTATCTGATTATTGTTTCTCTTTTTTCTAACTTTGTGGTTTAGTTTTTTTCCACTAATTTTGTTAAATTTCTTGATTATTTAAATTTTTTGTTTCATCTTGTTCATTTTGTTTAATTTTTGAGATTATTTTTGTATATTTTTCTTCACGTTGTTGCTTCTTTTATTCATGTTTATAATTTGTTTGGTTACTTTTCTCATTTTTTAACTTAATTGACTTTAATTGACTTTTTAAATTTAAACGTTTCTACCCCTACTCATTGAGGTGCAGCAAAAATGTAACCGAGTAGAAATAAAGTGTAAGAAGTATTCTGCAGATTGAGTACTCCCTGAACTACTGTACATGTACTGCACATGTAAAGGAGTAAATGTGCAGTACTTGAGTACTACCTACCTCTGTCCACCATACTAATGTTGGCGAAATGCATGCACAGCTCACAAACTGTAAACTGTAAAAAGTCTATATTTTCAATAAAAAGCCACAACTGTTGGTCCTCATTTACACCTTTACAGAATTTTAAATCACACCCGATTCTTCTTCTTTTCCTTTCGGCTGTTCCCTTCAGGGGTCGCCACAGTGAATCATCTGCCTCCATCTCACCCTATCCT
>JAQQAE010004222.1:0-19076 GCA_029823295.1 Pseudamia nigra | reverse complement strand
AGATGTGAAGCAGTTCTCAAAAACTGTGGTTATACAACTAAATATTAGTTTAGTGATTCACAGGAATGCTAAATCTTTTTCAGTTTATTGACTAGATATTTGAGTTTGTAATGAAAAATGCAGACACTATTTTTTTGAACAACCAAATATTTTTTCCTTCATGTTCTGTAAAGTAATTAAAATATTGATACTTTTTTCTTCATGGTATGCTGTAAAATATAATGTGCAGTGTTCCCAATAAATGGAAATAAACTATTATAAGGATTTTGAGCTTTACTCACATTTTGAAAATCTCGGTATTATTTTTAACACAACTGTATATTGCGCCTTTCTACCCTATGGCACTCAAAGCGCTTTACACTGCTTTACATTCACCCAAGGAGTTCATTAGGGGAAAAGGTGGAAGGTTTTAGACTGGACAAGTCAATCTGCAGACTTAAACCCAATTGAACATGCATTTTACCTGCTGAAGAGGAGACTGAAGGGAGAAACACCTCAAAACAAACAACTACTGAAAGAGACTGTGGTGAGAACCTGGAAAAGCATCACAAAAGAAGAATGTAAAAGTTTGGTGATGTCAATGAGTTGCAAACTTCATGCAGTTATTGCAAGTAAAGGATTTGCAACCAAATATTATTCACTTTAACGTATTTTGTTCCTATACGTTTGCTCAACTAAAATTTAGGTGTTTTTTGTTTCAAACTATGCTGTCTTCCAAGTTCTTTAACCGATTTTGATGTAAATACCTGGAAATTGAAGCTGAAATACTGATCTTTTGTCTCACATTCATCGTTTGATGTCAAACCCTAATGTTTTCAGTGTACAGCAAAAATAAAGGAATTGGCCTCGCTGTTCCAATACTTTCAGAAGGCGCTGTATGTAGCATATGATGTGGAGAAAACCAGCTAACACTAACTGTGCAGCAGCTACCGTAATTGACCAAAGCAATGTTTGTCCCTGAAATGCTCCACTTGGTCACACCTGCAGCTCTGTGATGTTTACCCCTGTGCGAGACTCATGCATGGCTCTTGTTTGGGATGCCATGCAATGAGCAGTGACTGTGATGAAGGGCTCAGTTCCGCGGGACATCCGTACGTCGCAGGTTAGACCAACTCGTTCAGCTCTCATTCCATGGTTCAACTCTGCTCAGCTTTTCTTTGATTTCTGACATCACCTTATATATTTGTCTGTCATTTACCGGTTTCATCTACTCTGGCGCCAGCTTGCTACTTATTTGGAAATGAACATAATGTAATGTCATTGCCATCAGGACCATAATAAATAAATATTGATTCTCAGGAGAAATATTGATATTTAAAATTCTCATGTGAACAATAGCGATATTTATGTGAATGGACCCCCCCCCCATCCCTATGTTTAGTATATAGATATCTGAAAATATTTTCAGACTGTAAGTTAAAAAGCATAAATATAAAAATTGAGAAACTGCACTTTAAAAAACACTGGTGTAAATACACTTTTCGTTGGTTGCATTTTTTTTTTTAACTATGGCTTAATTTTTTCTTGAACTCATATCGGTATTTTATGTAAAACTGTTGTCAAAGTTTTAATGTCGCTCCTGCACCCGCTCAACACTAAGCTTCTCTTTCAGTCACTTTTATTTACAGCTCTTTTTCTCAGCTAATTAATTGAGTACTATTGAAGTCAGATTTCCACTGGGACAGAAAAGGCACTTTTTTTTTGGGTCATACTGTCACACATAACACTGCTGGAGAGAGAAATGGAAAATAAAACAGAAAATGCCTGCCAGCTGTCCAGCACAATTTTTACCACCTGGCCCCCAATGCTGCCTGGGCTTTTTCTCTCCTTGACACCCCCGAAAAGAGTTAAACCCCTGGATTGATCAACAGACATGAGTATGTTGAGGACGAGCGTAATTTAAAAGAGACAACTTTCTACTACAATCATAATCGTTAAAGAATTGTAAAAATCAACATTTTTAAAAATGGATGCCTCTTCAGTAAAATCATGAACATTAAGACGGTTATAAAAGACATTCAACTGATTGGAAAGCATCAAGTCATTTTCCCCATTGAAAAAAACTGTATATCTTTGGGACTGCAACCCCATCATCTTTTTTACTTCTGCCCATGCAAGACATGACTTACACTCCCCCTCGGTTGGAGGAAATAATTTCGTTGTTGATGGAAACATTGACAATGACAATAAAAGCTATTCTGATTCAGAGCTCAGCAGATGTTCAGTTTTATCTGTATGCTGATTTTGCCAGCTTAAGCTCCTTTTTTAACCTGTTAGTGTAGCACAGAAAATGTAACACAGTCCCCCTTATTAAAATGGATATTCCTCTGATTTAGTGAGTTTTTAATACATTTCAAGATACAGGGTTTATTGTTTTCATATATGGAAATAGTTTTCTGGGGAATGGTCATCTCACAAAAGTAGATGCAGGCAGACACAGTTTCAGTTAGTTCATCTAAGTCCACACGGCATCGTTAAAACATCTCAATCAGTGCAAAAGTAACAGTCCTGAAGGTACTGGGTGGCTTCCTCCCACCATGTTGGAACTAATTTTTGTACAGGCTTGTTTCTCTTCAGGATCAATTTGTAGGTAAATCATGTTATGATCCAATATACTGAGACTAAGGGACACTTGCTACCTGTCTGAATTTTCAGATTAATGAAAAAAAATCACAACTGATTGAACTGGTTTTATTTCTCAGCTTGTTGTTGATGAACCACTGATCAGAATTCTCTTCTGATTTGATTGATTAATCCTTGCAAGGGTCAGGGGAGTGTTGGACCTATCCCAGCTGACTCAGGATGAAGGCGAGGTACAACCTGGTTTATTTGCCAGGTCATCGTAGGGCTGGCTTTTTTTTTTTTTTTTTTTTAAATTGTCTGACACAGAGACAGACAACCATACGCACTCCCATTCATACCTATGGGGAATTTAGAGTGACCTATGACCTTGTGTGGATGTTTAGGACTGTGGAAGGAAACTGGTGAAACTTTATGCAAATGAAACCTAGCGCTTTCATCGCACTAAAATATAACTAATTAAAAATAAATGAATGAATAGAATAAGTGGTCATACTCACAGGTTTCAGTTATTCAGGGTTCATTACTCTAACCACCATACTGTTCTGCAATGCATTTTCAGGCCAAACCGCTCCAGTTGGAGACTGGACCGAGACATGGGATTGATGAATGCTATTGGTCTTCAGCCTCGGCACCCCGCCCCCTCAGTGACATCACAAGGAACCCAGACTCCAATCATCCAGCTGCAGAATGCTGAAACGCAAACAGAGCGGGACCTGTCGGAGCCCAGCACATCGCAGCCTGCACTCAGTACGGAGACACAATAACACCCCCACCTGTCCTTAATCCATGTTTATTTCACCAAATTGTGAACAAGTTTAAAAAAAAAAAGCCAGCAAAAGGGTTTTGGGATGACTTTATATGTGCATATTTGTAAATAACTATTCTTGAATCTGTTTAGTAATTGTTTTAAATAAATCATTAACTCATGTAACCTGTCTTGCTGTCAGTTTAATGGTCTTGATATCACTGTAAGCAAAGCACAGCACTGACTGTTTTCAGTTTTGGCTATTTTCTAAATCTTTGTATTCTGTTCTCAGGTGTTGTGTCTCCTGAGGCTCCATCCACCAGTCGTGCCGCTCAGGGGCAGCTGGAAGTGTCTCAGGCTGGTGGACATCAGGATGGAGCTCAGGGTGAAGCTTCTACTGAGGCAAACACATCCACAGCCAGCACTGGTACCAACACTGTTATATTTCAATAAACAGGTTTTGAATTACTGCTCAGTTTGCTCATCTTTGTATTGTGAAATCCTTTCCATGAGCATGCTTTTGGTTTTTTCCAAGGGATACTAAATTAAATACATTACCAGTGAGGAAGATATTTTAGTTTTTGTAAGCATGAAGGATTCGTAAGTGAACAAATGCGCTATAAACTTGAGGCTTTTTCCATTTGCTTAGGCGGTTTTGATGCTTTCATAAAGGATTAGTTGCAGATCTACAGTTTGATTCCCTTGATACGTTTTAATCAATGCATATGCTGAGAACTTGTGTTCAGCTTTAAACAGCACAGATTTATACATTTCAACAAGGCTCAAGTATGACCCGATGGGTCTTGAAAATCGGATGGGTTATGAAATTAACATTACTATTAAAAAGTTGCTACAACTGCAGTCTCATTCTTTGGGTGGGAAAAAATGATTTATCAAACTGTAACTAACAAAATCAAACCAACATGTATTTCTTTCATTAAAACAAAATACTTCCATAACTAATATTGTGTTTGTGTTGCATCACCAAACTTGGTTGTTATAAATTAAATCCTCTGTATTACAATGAAGAAGAGAGCAATTCAACATGTAATGCAATCGGTTCATAAATAAAATATTTATGGATGCTTGTTGGTAATTGTTCTGCTGTTGTTTGCCCAGGCGAGTCTCCAGAGTTTGGCTCTGGTGAAGATGCTCTTGCGCGAATCCGTCGACTTATTGCTGAGGGTGGCATGACAGCCGTGGTGCAACGGGAGCAGAGCACCACCATGGCCTCGATGGGCGGCTTTGGAAACAACATCATCGTCAGCCATCGCATCCACCGTGGCTCCCAGACGGGCACCGGGGCCTCCAAACCTCCTGCTGACCCCACCGTGACCACTCCCCCGTCCTCCTCCAGCCCTCTGGTCCTCACAGAGCCCCAGGTTCACACCTTCCCCCAGACTGACCCTCAAGCGTCAAACTCAACAGAACAGCTTAACCCATTGTGGGGCTCCCAGGTGCTGTCGAGCCCCCAGCCCTCTGGCCTCTCTCTGGCTGGCGACATGGACGATGTTTTTGACGGTGGGCGAACGGATGACGACTCCCTGCCGGGTCCCTCCTCTTCTTCACTGCTTTTGTCTTCCCCTTCTTCGTCATCATCCCCCTCCTCTTCTCACAGCCCCCTCCCTGGTGGCAGTGGCAGCAGCCGCTCCAGCCCCAACACTTACCCCGATGACCCCTATAGCAGGTAGGCCAGGAGAGCAGAGCGGTGGCCGATTGTTTCATAAATGGCGCTCCTAAAAAGCCTTATCTTACAAAGAATGGGTGCTGCTTTGACTCTGCACAGGGTCTCCCACCTGGAAAAAGAAGGGACACAAGAACCCACCCCCACCCTTAAACCTTCAGTGGCATTGGCGTGCACTTAAAAAAAAAAAATTAAAAAAAAAAACTGGACTGAAGCTGAACCGCCATCATTCCATGTCAGTAAGGGCTTCTACTTGAATGGAGGCCAGTTGATGCTGAGCTCCTCTCCGCCCATTTCTTTTAAGTATCCGTAAGATGGAAGACAAGGTTCCTTTTTATTAAAGTGCCATGTCGGGAGGGGGAGTGGGGTTATGGTATCTTTACACACATTTACTCCAACGTGCTGCATTCAGTGCCATGTGATGTTGAAATTTGGTGTGAAATAGTGTGTGATTGAAGTGTTTAAACAGTGAATTCAGCACTACTTTATTTTGAAGCCTGTTTTTGTACCATGTGTAATTATCATGTTTGAAAAGCAGAATTAGGAGGCCGGACTCTGTATCATGGTCTGCAGTTCATGGGTGGGACGTTATTGTGTTTATGTGGAAACCAATCATCGATGACTGACTGAACTGAATCGAATCTACTGCATGTCTTTTCAATAATGCTGCAGTTCACGTTTCCAAATGAGACAAGTGTGTTTTCTTTCTTTCTTTTTTTTTTTTTTTTTTTTTAAGCAGAAGAAGAGAAGAACATTTCCTGCTCTGGCAAGTAGGGGCTTCATTGAGCCCTGCTCCAACCCCTCAACACCCACCTTTCCCCAAACTCACCCAACCCAGTTGCACTATAGTGTGTTTGGTGCTGACAGAGTTCTGGATGGCTGTGTGATTGTGTGCATGGACCTGTTCAGAGATGACGAATACAGTGATCAAATCAGACAAAGAACTTCCATCGAACTTGTAGAGATGGATATAGGTACATGTGACTGTAGACCCTGATTCCAGTCATCAAAACATCTTAAGTTAACGATTCTTTTTAGGAGCACATCATTGATTTTGCCAGTTTTAGCCCATTTACTGTCTTTTTTTTTTTTTTTTTTTTAAAGAGTGGCAAAATCTTTTATAAATCTCCATTTGCTTTATTTCGTACCTACATTTGGTGTGCTTTTTGTATTCTGTACAGATGGTGACAAATGAAACGGTTGTTCCACCACGTGCCTCGACGATTCCAAAGTCTGAATTCTACTGAAGGGATGAACACAATTCTTCCAAAGTATAATGCCGATGGTGGTGAACACTGTCCAAAACATCGGTCCAAACTCTGTTGGGTTGAGATCTGGTGACTGAAGGACATTTCATTGGAACTGAAATGAGCCTGGAATTTAGGGGAAAAGTTTAATGTCTATAAATCACATCAAACAGTCAAACCAACAATGTCAAAGTCACCTTTAAAAGTCTGTGGTTTGAAGCATCATAACCAGCAGTAAACACTGAAAATGTGAATAAAATCTTTTTCTCAAATATTTGGTTTCATTTCCAGCAATGCAGTTTCTACTAGACAAACTGGAGGGGAAGTCAGTTTGTTAAGGACTATATTGAGTGGTGAATAAATCCACATTTGGTGCTCACTGTAGCACATACTGCTGGCAGCTGGATGGTGACTGCACTGAAATTACAATGTGTAAGCACAAAGTAAGAAACAAACCTGTCACTGCAGTGGCATGGATCAGTGATGGGGTTTTAGTAGTTTTTAGAACAATAATGGATCTCTGGGGCATGGGAGGAAAATGCATCAGACCACAGATACATGTTAGGGGGATCTGTTAATAGTTGTTGACATTTTCTCGGGATTTACCACAAAGAAGACAAGTATTATAATCAGAAATTGTCTACTAGTTGACTGGTCACATGTGACGACCTCAATGTATTTTGTTGGACATTTGTAATACAAAAAAATCCAGTCTTGCAACCTGTGACTTTGGCTAATTGGATGGATTTCTTGATCATATGTGAAAGTAAAGCACTATATATAAATTGGGCTTTTTTATCTAAATGGGGGCTGTTTTTCTGTAACGTGAAAATTCAGTTCATAGTCCCAGAAATCCTTAAATGCCTCAAGATCTCAGATGCACTAAATTTGTAGTAATTGGGCTAAAATATGGAAACAAAATTATAGTGTCCTTCTGATCTTTTGCAATAGTTGAGAAAAGGAGCATTTAAGGTCACTGTAGTGAAGTCAACATCCTTAGAGGCTGAAACAAGCTGCTTCAGGTGAATATGAACCTGTGTTGTGGATAGAATTCGTCAAATCTGAGAGGGTTTGTGCTTGTGTAAGAGTGTGTTGGTGTTGTAGTGTGTATGTCCGTGTTTGTTTTAGTTGCTGGTGGATGCTGGCGTCTCTGTTCAAATCCCCTCCCCTTCCAGGAGCTTTTCCTCTCCCTTCAAACTCCTGTAAAAGAAAACTTGAATTTTTGATCAAGCGCTACTTTTTCCTTTGAAGTCTCTTATCAGACTGGATGGTCGCTCTGTGCTGTTTCTCTTTTTGTTTTTTATTATTGCGACACGTGCTTAGCCATCCAGCTGCATAGATGGCTTTTAAGTTGTACGTGTGTGGTATTGGGGGTGGGGGGGACTAAACTGAGTAATGGACCTATAATAATGACGATATGAGGAGGGAGAGCCCTGACGGGAGCTGTGCAGTGACACTGAGCTGTTTACTGGTTATTTTTTTTAGTTCATCTTTATTTCTGCTGGTTAGTCCAGGTGAGATCAGGGATCTCGTTTCCATGGGTTAACCTGGTGAGGACAGCAGCTGCATGTGTGAAAATATCAGAGAGAGAAACCCAAACACAGCAGGTGATTTGAATGCTCCTCCTGGCTTTACTTGATCAATGAAAAAAAAAAAAACTGTTTATTCAGATGATCTTGTGTCTGTTTTGTGTGCGTGTTTGTTCGGGTAATCGGAGGAAGGTTTGCTCCTCCTTCCCTGTGAATGATAAAGAGCACCATCATATTCAACAATGCAACTGGTATAAAAACAAAGGTACAACTGTCACCAAATACCCTGCTATATCAAACTGTCCAGTTTGTACAGCAAGTCTTTGCTTTGACTTTTAGACGTGATGTAATTAAAGAGCTTTGAGAGTTTTTCTGTGATCAGATGAAATTGTGGAAGATTATTTAGTCAATCTTCTGGAGGTTTTGCCTCACTGAGCTGCTTCTGTTTGGGCAGTACTGGTTTTTAAAATTGGGTTGTGAGAGCCGGGGAACACTGAGCTCATGTGGAAGTGTAAATCCTACAGATCAAATCTTTTATCTCCTGTTTATCTCAGCTTTATTAGTAAACAGCAATGTAAAAAATGCTCAGGTTGTCATTAGAGAAATAGTTAATAAATTATCTGGCTGAACCTGAGAAGGTTTTGTCATTGAATTTCAATTCTTCTGGTACAAATCTATAAGTTAGTGTGACTTTATTAGGTAAACAGGCAGATGTGATGGATTTGTGCATTTATCTGTTAATGAAGCTGCTTGGCTGCCTCTAAACTGAACTTCAATCAGAGATTGGTCAAACATTATCTTTAACAGGAACAAAAAAACACAAAAGAGAAGAAACTGCCCCCCATCCAAGGTTCATTGTTCAATGAATCTTTATTATCTGCAAATCAGGCAATTTGATTTTACAGCCAGCAGTAATAAATCTACATTCACTCATTGCAAGTTAACAACATTTAGTAATAATACAAACGTGTGTTGGTTATACAGTCCATCAGTTGCCATTTAAAAGACGGCAGGAATCCCACCCAACTCCTGCTCTGGCTCAATCATACACACTCGTCGCAACAGCAAATCATTGAATCTCAAAACTAATCACCACTTTTGGAAACACTTGTCAGCACCACCTCTCATTGTGTTACATTTTTTTGCAGATTAAGAAAAAAAAATGCTGTGTCCTTAATCCATTTAGATACAGGAGGAGAATTAGGAAACTTCCATTGTGTAAGACGGGGACAGTCCCTTTCTGTGTGGAACCCAGTTGCGTCCACACAGTTGGGGTCCCAAAGATGACAATCATAATGGCTCTAAGAATTACCCAATTTCAGAAAACATTGTTTTAAAATAATTTAAAAAAATGATTTAGTCTTGGGCAGGAGAAGAACATACAGTATGTCTTAAATGACAACCTGACTAGTGTTTACATTTGTTTTGTACATCTGGGTGTGGTGTTTTTGTCAGTGTAGATGTGGAAAAATGAACAACTTTAAATGGAGCGAGTGAGAGACGAGCACAGCTGGAGACTTTTGTACAACCTCCTCTGGAACGGTGATTCCTCTTTAATGTTTAGACCCAGCTCATGCTCCCAGGCAGCTTCCGTCTTCAGTTTAGAGGCATCAGTAAAATCAACTATTAACTCCACTTCATTGCATATTACAGAAATTGTTAGATTATGATTATTTTGCGATTCATCAGCATTTCACCATTAAGTCATTTTAAGCAGAAATCACTGAAACTCTCTGGTTGCAGCTTCTCAAATGTGGGGATTTTCTGAATTTCCCATTCATATCTCCACAAATTATATTTAAACCTTTATACTAACAATTAAAAAAAACATGAAATAACTCCTGGATGCTATGAAGGATCATTTTAACCATTTCCTAAGTTAAATAAAATAAACATCAATGAAAAAGGCCACTAGAAGGTTGGTTAAAATTAACTTCACTTAATAGACCAGTGCCTGTTATTCCTGCCTATAATGTGTAATTGATGAGTTTTCATATTTAACTACATTAGCTCATGCCTGAGACTGAATGCTGATCTTCATCTTATGGTGCAATTTAAACAGATTTAAAAGTACTTTATCATGTTAATTTAAAGCTTGCATCCTTCTTTTCTGCAAAAAATAGAACTTTTTCTATTTTTGTTTTCATCTACATTTTAAAAAAAAAATCAAATAATATAAAAAATGTTGACAACGTGATAGTCTGATCTCTTCACATCACCAACCAATGATGAAACATGAAAAAGGCAAACATATTTCACTTTAATTTGCTCACTTTTTTGTCATGGTTACTTTATATCTTTGAATTTTGTCACACTGAGATGCTCATAATTCTCAATAAATTCTCGTGCATCCTGACATATCTATAAACAGAATATATTTATTGAGGACTGTGTCGCAATTTTGTGATATTTTACACATAAAACTTGAGATGGACATTTTTTAAAAAGTTAACCAAACATACCTACATGTAATAATGTTGCTACTAAAGATCAGAATTTAACTTTTACTAACTTTTAACTTTGGCAACTTGTCTGGTGGTCCACACTGCCTCCACAGTCCCAGTCAGGTTGCCCCATTCTTACAGATGTGAAGATGTCATTTTCTCCAAAGCTGTGGTGCCTTTTTTAATAGGGTCGGGTGTGTTTGACAAAGGAAAAGGACTCCTCAGAAATCATCAGCCAGGTGTGGTCAAATCACACATGTTGGAAATGATCATAATAACTAGAATAGCTCTTTCCAAATTGGTCCACGAATAGAGTGGTGCATCCACCCGTGAGTGTGTTTGGTTGGGTCAACCTGAAATTCTAAGTCAGAGTTCAGCAATAAATCAAGTATTTCTTATAATCTAAATATTTTATTGCATACCATAGAATCATGATCATTTATAGGGATGTCCAGTACACAAACTTTGTGCAGTTGATTGTCACTTTTATTTGCGTATACTGGCTTAAAATTCATATCAAATGACAAAACATTTTTCAATCCTTCCATCCACACAGACATGGGGAGACCATGCAAACTCCACAGAGAGGCCCCGCTGGCTGCAGTTGGGTTGGGAACCCAGGACTCTGGTGCAGTGGGTACCACTGGGTACCCGGTGGTACCCACTGCACCAGCATGTCGCCCAACATTTTTCAAAAGTGATAAAATCAGAGAGAAACTGTTCATCCATTCACTTCCTTTTCACCTTTAATGTTTGATGTTTTCATGTTTTTGTGTCTTACATCATCCTTTAGTTGTTTGTGGTATTTTCTCATCTTTTTGAATTCTTACATCATCTTCTTGCATCTTTTATTAAGTAATTGAAAAGCTTAAATAACCTGTTTTTTCAACATTCACACACAACAAACTCATAAATCAGCACTTAGACTTGAATCAAATAAGGGTTTTGGCATGTAATGTGATAATGATCAATATTGACACCTTTTTGGTTGTAAACCCCCCCCCCCCCCAGCTCTAGTGCCTTTGATACTTTCTCCACCAGCTCTATTTGAAAACATAAACCTGCAGATGGACGCTAATCGGTGTAGACTCTTTATGTGCGTTAACGGTGCACATCACTGGATGCTGTGCAGTGGAACCGGATCGTGGTCTACTGTCAGTGACGTTCCAGCTCATCTCATGTGAGGACTGTCCAGGAGCAGATGATGTCAGGAGGTGATCAGAGCTGGTGGGAGACATACAGGCGGAGCAGTGGCCCCGTAATGAGAATGAATGAGGCCTCCCACTGCTACTTATACTACAGCCCACCCACAGGAGCCCACACTGAACTCTGACAGGGGTCACTGCACCGGTAAGATGCACTTCTGTTTATTCCACCGTGTACGACGGCTGATGTTCTCTTCAGATTTAGATAATTTCTTATGATCATTAAGTTCACTAACATGCAGCAGGTTTAAAATCAAACTCTTTGTCCATTTTAGCTGATTTTAAATTGAAGTTTAACTGCATCTCCTTTGCGTCAAGTTCATTAGTGTATTGTGTTAGTTATGGTGTGTAGTATGTAGAACCAAACTAGGCACCAGGATATTAGCAGTTTGTTATTAGCCTGAATTTGTACCAGCAGAAAACTGTACAGGACATCTGTTACATTCTTTGTATTAGATCTATGTTAAACTGCATTGTACCAGTTGAGTAAAATCGACAAGTCAGTAAAATTATGTGGCGATACAAAGTACTTTCTGTCTAATACTGTATGCACTGTCACTTCCATTATTCGCCATCTTTCAGATTGAAACTGGCAAATATTCCTGCACCTCATAAATAATGTAGCTGTAACTTTTTATCAGCACATGATATTTCAGAGGACATACAGTGATCTGCACCTTTAATACTAGGGTGTCCAGAAATTCTTCAAATATATTAAGGGCAATTCTATTAAATGAATATAAGGACTTAGTCCTTAAACAGTCTTCAAATTGTGTGTGAAATTGTGGAGTATTATATACACAGGTAGTGCATATACTTGTTTGTTGAAATACTGCATCTAAATACCTACAGTATAAATAGACAAAACCACAGATGTTTTTTTTGTCATCTCTCACTTTTGTGGATTAAAAAACTACATAACACCTTAATAATAGCTTGTAACAAAAATGACCCAAAGTAGGATTCCGTACTAAAGGTCATGTGTTCTTGCAGATTTAAAGGATTTCATCCTGTTCTT
The DNA here is from genome assembly GCA_029823295.1 of Pseudamia nigra. Classification (NCBI taxonomy): domain Eukaryota; kingdom Metazoa; phylum Chordata; class Actinopteri; order Kurtiformes; family Apogonidae; genus Pseudamia; species Pseudamia nigra. The sequence continues at coordinate 6,621 of JAQQAE010004222.1, read as the reverse complement.
CACTGCACGTTCTTCTTATTGTCAACCTCGACGTGTTTGTGTTTCAGGAAAAATGAGGCAGTCACCTGACCTAAACATCTCTCTTCGTCCCTGCTTTAACACCTCCTGTCACTCTCCCAGCACAACAGTGTGTCCGTACAGCATGGCCGAGCGCATCCTCATTGTCATGGTAACCACCTCCCTCAGCATCATCACAGTCCTCGGCAACATGCTGGTGATCCTGTCAATCAAAGTAAACCGGCACCTGCGGACCGTCAACAACTACTTCCTGTTGAGCCTGGCGGTGGCTGACCTGATCATCGGTTTGGTCTCCATGAACCTGTACACGCTGTACGTGGTGAGTGGCTACTGGCCGCTGGGCGCTGTGGTCTGTGACGCGTGGCTTGTGTTGGACTACACCGTGAGCAGCGCATCAGTCATGAACCTGCTCATCATCAGTTTGGATCGGTACTTTTGTGTGACAAGGCCACTCAGCTACCCAGCATGCCGCACAAGCAGGATGGCCAGTCTGATGATCACAGCCGCTTGGCTTCTGTCTTTCATCCTTTGGACCCCTGCCATCCTCTGCTGGCAGAGAGTCGATGGCAGACGTGCTGTCCCTGATGATGACTGTTACATCCGGCTGCTCGCCAGTCCGGCCGTCACCCTTGTGACTGTGCTGCCCTCCTTTTTCATCCCGGCCCTCATCATGATTGGCCTCTACAGTAGTGTGTCTGTCGCCAGCCACAGCCGACTGAACACGCTCCGGTCTGGGCAGGATACACTCAGGGCGTCAAGCCCATCCGTGAAAGATTTCATATTAAAGCGGAGGAGTTGGGCAACCAGTGATGCTGAGACAAAAACATGCTTAGAGACATCTCACAACCAATCAGAGTCCAGCACTTCAAAGCACAGAAGCAACCGGAAGTCATCCAGAAGCCCTTGTGACACTTTAACACCAGCTCCTTCCCCTTCACAGTGTCAGTTAAGGGAGTCGGACTACAACAAGACTGAAACTGACTCCTCATCCAACACTGACCTCCACAGAAAAGCCTCTGCGATGTTTGCTGCCTTCCCCACCTTCAAGTTTCAGGAGCGAAGGAGGAGGCGAGTGATGGCGAGGGAGAGGAGGGTCACCAAGACCATTCTGGCCATTCTCCTGGCCTTCATCCTCACCTGGACACCATACAACATCATGGCCATCATTGCCACCTTCTGTCGTGTCTGTATCCCCGGTGTCCTGTGGAGACTTGGATGTTGGCTCTGTTACATCAACAGCGCCATCAACCCCTGCTGCTACGCTCTGTGCAACACGGCCTTCAGGAAAACCTTCTGCAGCCTGCTGCGATGCCACCACAGGAAGCTGCGATGACTCTAACCCCGACTGACCCCTTACCATTTTACAGGGAGGTACCCATTGTTCAGTGCTGCTTCCGTGAATGTACAGAAAGATTTACTTATTTTCTCATTAAAGTCCCCCTTTGTTCAAAAAGAAGTTTATTTTCACAGAATATCCTGAGTTTTTTGACACCCGGCTCATCTGGATGGTTTGTAGGCCAGGGCATCCTTGTAGAACCACAGATGATTTATAATAAAATGATGCTGTGACATAAGATGAAGTTGCTTTCAATATTTCATCAGTAGATTGTATATTTTTACCGTGTGATGGTTTACTCCTTTATTTCTGTTTTCATGCCTTCAAATGTTTATCTTTTGTTCTGAGTTCCCACACCGCACAATGCTCCAATTCTGAGTCACATGATCCTATTTATATTTAGACTTCTGACCAAAACAAGTCCTCTGATTTGACCAGGTTATTTTCACTGCACTAATTCATTGCTACTGCCATTTAAGTACTAAGATCCATAACACATTATCTACTTGTTTCAAAGCCACATAGGGTATGTAATCCAAATATATTAAGTTCTCTGTCAGACATTTTGCTTTATATAAACACCTTAAATTGGTTAATTTTTTTTTTTTTTTACCAGAAATTACACACTTCACACTGAGCCTTTGAGTCCAATTCAACACTGAGGTGACCTGATGTTTTTTTTTTTTTAGCTGTTCACATTATTTTTTCAGTTTCAGATTTCACTGTGAGCTGATAAAGTCTGAACTGATCCTCATGTTCAACAAGATCAGTAACAAACACACGGCACAGCGTCCTGCAGCCCTATTCAGCTATTTATTTCAATATGCTTTTGAACACATTTTACCACCTCAGATCTGCATGGTTTGACGTGTGCCATCAATTGCACATATTGTCTTTAAAACTACACAGACTCAAAGGGCACAAACTTCTGCCAAGACGGCACAAGTCTCGAGAAAAAACAACAGGTTTGTGCATGTTTAGTATCTCAGAAAGCCATGTCGAGGGGCCATGATGAACAAACCAAAACCCTGGGGATGATGCATTGAAATGGAAGCAGCCATGGTGAATATAAGTAATAACACCTGTGTTTTTGTTGCCATAACTGCTTCCTGGACCTGACTGTCCACGGACCTGTGAATCCCTGTACAAGTGTCGGGTGTTTTGTTTTCCACAATGTCCACAAATGAATGTGTTTGATGGATTTCAATGAATTGTCCTCATCCCAGTCGCTCGTGTAGATATTGGCTCCGTTTTTTCACAAATCACACGTCATCTGAAAATTGACTTTTTTGTTTTAGGTCTGTCGTTGTCATGGATGAACTGTTGTGAGATCTTGCAACATAAATCTTGTCTTAAGTATAAAAAAAAGCAGTAAAATGAAACCAATTGTGATTAAATAATATTACTTACCAGTGGAAAAACATGATCGTAGAATATTATAACATTTAGATCTTATTAATCTATTTTCATTCATCCCCTTGATGTCTCAATCCTTCAACCATTTCATATCATCAGTGAAGCCTAGGATTGTCAAAAGACAATGTTTAGTAAAAGGTAGCGTAAATTTAAGCTGCAGTTTCGCTAATAAACACCAGATGGAGCCATTCATTTTGTGTTACACTGGCTGAGATACTATTGTGGGCAACATTAACCTCAGTGGGAGAAGTTAAAATGTTTCAAATCACGGATTCCATGTCAGTTGTGGAAATCACACTGATATGGTCAAAAATGAACATAATTTTAGTCACTGTTAGCTGCAATACCTATATACTACACATGTACTAAAGTCATCAAAAGTTTGGACACACCTCATCTTTCAGTGTTTTTCTTTTTTTTAATTTTCAGCACTGTACATTAATACTGAAGACACCCAACCTGTGAAAGAACATGTATGGATTCATGTAGTAAATAGAAGTGTTAAAACAACCTGGAACATGTTTTGCATTTTAGACTAGGGCTAAAATAGACACATTCAGCTTTGAAATAGTCACCTGGAATAGTTTCAATTCATAAAGGAGTCCATTTGTGCCATTTCTTGCCATAATGTGCCGTAGACCATCAGTTGTCTTGTGCAGAGGAATGGTGGGGACAGCGTCTCCAGCTCTATCAGTGCTACAGCAACTACTGTACAAATCTATACTATGACAAGAACTACTTAGTTATGTAAAAAATTAAAAAAAATCATTATGCTAAGAAATGAAGCTCAGTCAGTCTGAAAAATCTCAGGAACTTTGAATGTCATGAGTGTGAAAAGCGGTCATTGAAGCTTTGGACAATGTAAAATATAAAACATGTTTTAGGTTGTTTAATGCTTTTTTGTTTACTACATAATTCCTTACATGTGTTTTCACAGTTAGGATGTTTTCAGTATTAATGTACAATGTTGGATATAATAAAATAAAACAAGACAGTGAAGGAGAAACGTTTGACCAATGGCATAAGCACAGGAACAACCTAAATACAAACCCTGTCATGTGTCCTTAACACGTCTTTCATTTCATTGTTTCACCTGATTAAACGTGTAAACAGACCAATGAACAGACCGAGCTCTTCACCAAAACAATGTACAGTATTTAATTTGTTCATTTATACAAGTTTCACCTTGCAACGTCAAATAGCTATAGTTCAAAAAATAGATTTTATAGAGGATTTTCCGTGCGAGCTTTACTAACATCTCCACAGTTTTTACATGTTTGCAACTCGTCTATAAACAGGCTCTTTAAAACCCGCCACATGAGGTTTTCACACTGGACTCAAGCGTTGCTTCGATGTTAACTTCTGTTCTGCTACTATAAAAGCATTTAGGCCTATCTGAGTTTAAAGGTTAAAACAAACTATCAGCTACGAGGATGGGATTATTCATCATTACCTAATGGGGGAAGACTGGAAAAGTTTTCCACACTTAACCCAAATAAACATAAAAAGCAGAATTGGGAAAAAATAAGAATAAAAGTCTAAATAAATGGATGTAGATGATGTGTTTTGGAGGAGTCTCTCGGTTTTGTGTTTCATGAAGGAGGGAAGATGGTCGATCGGCTGTGGAAGAGCGAGGAATCCTGTCGCCTTCGTCTCATTTCCGTCCTTTAGTTTGACTTTTTATCCCCTGTGGACAAGAAGAGCGGTGTAGCCCGTTAAATACCAGTCAGGGGAAATAACGTTTGCATGTGTTTAAATCAGCTTGTCCGCTTCATTTTTCTGGCCTCTTCTAATGGGTTTATGTTTGTTTATCGTCCTCTTTACACAAAACTACTACAACCATTTTCATGAAACTTGGTGGATGAATACAAAGTGCAAAAAAACAATACAGTTGGCATCATATTCAGGCCCAAACTTGGAAAAAATGACTTGCAATAACAAAGAAAATGAACAATAATTAAAAGAATCAAATAATTAATAAAATGAAAAAATAAACAAAATTATCAAAAAAAGACAAAAACATACATAACATAACATGAAGAAAGTGATCACAAAAGTACAAAGTACAATATAATAGAAATCAACAAACAAATTAATGTAGTGGTTTATATTTACGGTTTATTACACAGCATGAAAACAAAATGATGTTTTTAAAGCTAATCTGAATGTTAAAGGTCCCAGATCTTAACATGTACATCTATCCTACTTATATGTTTCTATTAAATTTCTGTTCTGCTGACCATATAAAATGCATGGATTTGATTTTTCCTTAGTTTTCTCTTTATAACTCCATAACATATGTAATAATTTTGCTGTGGTGTATTGTCACCACCTACTTTTTGTCATATGACGCTCTGATTGGCTGAACTAAAGGTCAATCCAAAGGTGACCTGGCATCATATTCTGATTAAAAAACACACACACACACACACACACAATAATACACTTTTCCTGTAAGTATATTGGTCAGTTGCTCATGAGGGCGGGACTAAATTTAGATTTCAGGTTGAATATGATTGGTTGTAACTTGTTTTAAGATTAAAATTTTCAAATGTAGAATTTATTTGCCTATGGCGACGTGACTAATATACTTCAACTCGATTATGACTGGTTGTGTCACAGAAATTCAAAACATTGCGTTCGTCTTATGGATTCCTCAGGACCGGCAGTACAGAGCAAGTTCATATTTTCACAGGTTTTATTTTACATCACAGACTTTACATTAAACCTCAAAACATAGATTTTTACATTTTAACCATGAACCTGAAATGAAATGTATCTTGAATGAAGGTTAAAGAAAACCAAAACACTGTTTAGGACAAGGGGCAACAGCTCTTACCTTTCGTCTTCTTCAGTTTAGGGGAGCAGGGTTTGGACACCTTAACGGTAACTTGGCAGTCGGCGTTGAACAGTGCTCTCTTCAGGGTTCCTGATCGGCTCTTGGTGTTGGTGGTGGCGTCGCAGGCTCCCCAAGGGCCGAACTTGTACTTACAGTCACCTGAAAGCAAACCAAAACACATTTACCACAAGGAAATACTCAGAAACTCAAAGGCAGTAAGAATACTACTGGGTAAAATGTAATCATCAAGAGAACTAGGAGCTGATCTTGAGTGTAAATTGTAATTCAGCAAGCAGGATTAATTTAATCTACAGTGTTTTACAAACTCAAAATTTAATCCAAACTAGAATTTTACACTGTGACTTATGATTTATTTTATGACACTGTGTCTTGAGTCGGTTGTGTTTCATTTCAGAGAAAATGACTTCTCCGACTTGTAGTGACTCCAAAATCTAAAAACTGAGGTTAAAGTAATGTGCTAAAGGTGTTTTGACTAAAAGTGAACAAAATAAGAAGCAAATCAACAAAAGGAACAAAACCATGGAAATAATAATCAAGAAAATGATAAAATAAAGAAAATGTAAAAAAAAAAAATCATAGAAATTAACAAAATCACACGAGAGAAATGAAAAACAAAGCAACAGGAATTTACCAAAACTGACCAAGAGGCGAAACAAAGTGAACAAAAGCAAAAAAATAAACAGAAATTGATGAAATCAGGAGCAAACTTAATATAAACTTAATAAATAAGCAGAATAAGCTAGGGAATTTCCAAAAATGAACAAAATTATCAAGATTGTGGACATAAGAAGAAGCAAAATGAACGAGAACATCAATAAAATGTACACAACTAAAGAAAAAATATACATTTTAGTTTGAAATCGCTGGCTCCTCCTGGAAATTTTGCACATTAAAATATTTCATTTCACAAAAGAATTAAGAAAATAAACAAATAAAAAAACGATAGAATTAAACAAAAAGGAGCAAAATATCCCTGAAAATAACAATAATA
>JAQQAE010004221.1:0-19077 GCA_029823295.1 Pseudamia nigra | reverse complement strand
GGGGGGTGTACTGTATATATTACTATGCAAAAGATTTAAGCACCTTCGTTTTGTTGTTTTAGCAGATTATAATGACCCTAAATTTGCATTTCTTAATCACAAGAGATCCAGAGGGCACATGAATGAACAATTCTGTTTATTCCCTTGCACTTCACTTTCTTTTACTATTTGGGATGGAAAATATGAGACCTACTGACTTAGATCAGGTTTCATTCAGTACTTGTCAATATTGTTTCGACTTCTTGTTGCCACAAAAATGGACATCACACTAAATATAGATTTCTGCCTGTTGATATCATTTAGTTCTGATTTTAATGTGATTATACTGTGCACATGAGAAGTCTTGGCTTCCCTGTTCAAGCTGCTGGCCCCGTGACCTAACCCCACGGAGAAGCGGTAGAAGATGGATGGATGTAATCATACACAAAAAACAAACTAAAGATGGGTATTTGCAAGTTCTACCTCCATACCAATTTTTGTGCATGTGTATTTTCATTATAAAGACCAGAGTGCAAAAACAAGGGTGCCTAAAACTTTTGCACAATACTGCACTTTGCAACGCCTTTGTAATTTCACTGGGAAATCCCGCAGCCAACTAGCTGGACACAAAAGGCCTCCCTGCTCAGAAACATGCCATCCAATGATAGGCAGCAGAGCTAGTCTGTGGTTGCCTGACTCCCATAATGAACCCAACAGCACCCTCTCTGGGTCCACAGTGTGTGGGATGTGAAAGCTTCTGTGCTCTGTCGCTTCTAGGGGGATTAGCTACATATCCAGTGTAAATAAATCACTGCCGCGGTTAAATTGGACAGTACCACAGCACCTCCACCAGTCATGATGCAACTTTAGTTTAGGCATTTTGTGGGTTGTATTAACATGAAGATAGTGGAAATGCACCAAGTAAAACAATAGAAAACTGAAAAGAACATATTTTAATAAAGCTTCACACGGGATATCTCTGGTTTGTTCATGCCTTGCAATAATATAGGGGTGTGTACATGTGAGTGCATCTGAGGGAGTGCATGTGGGACCACTGGGGTCACACACCATCAACATTAGTCTTATCATAGAGACAGCCATCACGGCAGATTTCATTCTAAGAAAACCCTGGGGGAGGTGAACAATCAACTTCACCTGAGCGCTAAACCATGCTCCTTGTGACTGTATGTGTGTATGCATGTGTGAAAGTGAAAGAGACAGAAAGCGAAAAGGAGGAAAAAGTGAGAGAGCATGGCCACAGCGGAGAACTCAAGAGGTCTTGCTGAGGGCAGAAAGAAGCCTTTTTTCCTGTCAGTGTACAGCTGAAGGCAGCCTTTTCTGAAAAGGCTCTGTCAGGTGATGGCATTAGGTAGCTGTGAGGCCTTTCACTGCTGTGTGAAAGGAAGAAGAGAAAATACGCCTCTGTTGATTTGTTTGAGCAACACGTTTATGACGGCATTGAGCAGTTCTACGTTGTCACTTCGCCACAACAATAAAAAGATGGCTAAAGCAGGGTTTGACTGGCAGAGACCCTCAGCTGTGCCCTAAACCAGGGGTCTGCAGCCTGTGGCTCCAGGGTCACATGTGGCTTTGCTGGTTTTTTACAATTTGATTTCACCACACATTTACGGTCATGATCATTCAAGATTTTTTCCAACCACATTTTTTTTCTTTGAAGATGATTATTTCCCACTATTCTTATATCACTTGTTGCCAGCTGAAACACCATCACCCATGCAGAAATTATCCAACAGGAGGCTCTTAACTATTTGCTTAGTTACATCCAGGTGGTGACCTTTTGTTTGGCCAGGCACTGTATGACCCAATATAAACATGTACGTACATGTAATGGACAACCGAATACAAAGATATCTAGTTCACAAAGAAATAAACATGTTAAACAGGAAGGTTAAATTAGAAAGTTTTTGGCATTGTTGTTTAATGAATAAGTAATTTGCTGATTTATCTGAAGACAGGGAAGAATGAATCATAATATTACTGAGACCACAAGTGCAATATCGGAGGAGCTGCAGTTTTTTGGATGCGGGTAAAGATGTCACAACATACTACAGTATAAGAAATCAAGGTGTATGGTGCTGCGGAGATGCACTGGCAATCACAGATATAAGGGAGCATGCTTGTTTGGCAGTCATGTGCAGAGTAAACAGAAACAATGCTCAGGCAAAAGTACTGTTATTCTATTATTTTAATGAGTCAAGTAGGAGTAGAAGTACTCATAAAATGTAAGTACGTACTTGAATAAGAGTACTTAAGTATCTCATACAAAACTACTCAAGTACACTAACTTCATAATGTGGCATTTATTACGTCATACATGGTGTTCAAACAGGTATTTCATTCATTTTTGTTTATTTCCTTGATTATTTATATGATACTTATTTTGTTCTGTTCTGTTCATTTTGATTTTACCAGTGGTGTTGCTTAATCTTTTCACTTTTACTCAGATTGTTTCTTATTTTGTATTTTTGTTCAGTATGTATTGCTTAAGTTGTTCATTTTTGTTCATGTTTTTTGTTCACTTTCTAGATTGCATAGTTCATTTTTGATAATGTCCTTGGTAATTTTCTTCATTTTTTGCTTATTTTGGTCATTTGTGCATGTCATGTTTTATATTTTATAATTTAGTGACCTTTTTGGTTCAGGTTTTTTTGGGGGGAAAGGGTTGATAATTTTAAGTTCATTTTGTGATTTGGTTAAGTTTTTGTTCATATTCTTATTATTTTGGTCATTTTGGTGATCATTTTGTACATTTCTGCTCATTTTATTGCTTAGTTTATCTGTTTTGTTAATTTACTTCATTATTTTGTTAGTTTCTTAACTTATCTGTTTATTTTGTTTATTTTAAGCTTTTTTACTTCTACTCATTGGCCTGTAGAAAATGTGGTTGTAAAGTTTTTTTTTCATCACAAATTTGACTAAATGACAGTAAAAAGCATTCTGCAAAACAACTACTCACAGAAGTACATTTTATGAGAAAAACTGCTCAAGTACATGTAAAGGAGTCAATGTGCTTGAGTACTAACCACCCCAGGAACAAGTGAATATCATATGCCAAATGTACTGTTCCCACTAAACTCATGAATGGTACTGCAATCCCAGTACATCTAAAAATAATCACAATATGATTAGTTTGAAGCTCAAGCGGAAGTTCATTGTGGGTACCTGACGCACAAACTCTCAGAGCAATCACTTCACATTCATCATAAGACCACACTCACTCTGAATGTGGGCACATTACAGAAAATGTACAGATACAAATACATAAGCACAATTCTTAAACAATGCACATGGATTTTTTTTAGGACCGCTTAACTCCCTGGAGTAAACATACAGTAGAACTGCAAGATGGCTACCCCGCGATCGATTAATGACTTTGATTTAAACAATGTGTAGGAGTGAGATTGATTTTGAACACAGATCTTTGGGATGCAATCTGTAATAATTAAAACTGCGAAAGTGGCTTCTGGCTTTGTGAGTTCTGTAGGTTTGTGCCTATGTGTGTACGTGTGTTTGGAGGTGAATTTGGCTCCTTCATCATCCTATAAATCATGCGATGCGGGCTGTGTTCCCTGAGGCAAGCCAGTATGTATGGAGTATCTCGCACGCACAGATTTCCCCTCCAGTTCTGCACTTCACTATTAGTGAGATACAGCCTTAGTGAGCAATATAACTATACGTTCTCTTATAAAATTACACAATGAGCATCATACTGTATATGAATTCCTTTTAATAAATCTCTCTGAAAACACACGAAGAAAAGTCTTCGTGGTTCTAGAATGATAAGGTGTTTCTAGTTAAGAGACTTGAGATGTACTTAATATGCAATCTTTTGTTACCTTCCCTTTTGTGTTTTCGCTATTTGCCTGTCTGAATATTCTATCTATACAGCAGACCTGAATGGTGTTTCAATGGTGCTGTTTATCACTAGTGGAGAACCTAACTTCTAAGGCTGTTGGACTTCCCCATCACATGGCTATTAGTGTTTGACAACAGAAGTGCAGTATGTTTCTACATGCCACTTCTTGTTTCTAGGGAAACGGAGTCTTGGTTTGGCAACAGCAGGGGGTTTCCTTGGGATGGAACAGCCATCAGTACGGTAATATAAAATCTCAAAGCATGGCATTTTGCAGCAGATATCTCCTCTGCATATAAATTAAATTCTCATAGAAAGATATAGTCATGAGGTCTTGGCCTCGAATTGTGAAGCGCCTAGAGATAATCTGCAATTATGATTGGTGCTGTACAAATAAAAACTGAGTTGAAATTGAATTGAATTGTACCCCCCACCCACCCAGTTCCCTGCATTTTTCATTTTTTGCCATGTCATCCATGTGTCTGTGCAAAGACACATGTTCACTTGAGTGCAAAGCAAACAACAGCGAGTACAGGACACACAGACACAAGGACATAGCTGCAGCAGCAGCACTTGCAGACTGCTGTCAGCCCTTCCCTGCTTGACCCACTTTGGATGTTTCTGGAATAGGAGAAGGTCTTTTCCAGGCTGCAGAGGAAAACCCCTTGTTGTTGTCATGGAAAAGTAGTTGAAGCAAGGAAAATTGCAGTACATTCATCCATCATAATATCTCTTATATCAACAATAACTCATCTGATGCAGACAGTTCTGATCACAGAGGCTGATGATCCATTGCTGAGTGCTGTCACTTCACTCCTGAATAAACAGCAATGGGACAGAAATAGAGTCATATAAACAGGTCGTGTAAACTAATCTGATGGTTTGATCTATGTTGCATGAACTAAAGATCTATGGATCTAATTTAGTGAGATAATTGGAGAAAGAGCACAGAGATTATGGGTGAGCCCCAGCTGTCTGTGCCTCTAGCTCACTTATTGGGTTGAGTGTAATAGGATTTATAACTCAGATCTAATCCGTAAAAATCGGTGTGATCACTGCTTTTGCATCTGCTATCAAAATATGTGGATAATTTGAAATTAAAGATATGACAGGAAAAACAAAATGTTCCCTCTATATTCCCTAAAGTGTTACAGGCCAATAACAAACCCACCTGTGTATTCTAATTAACACAGCAGATTGCATGGCATTTGTAAAAATTGGTGAATTATCAAAATCCACAGCCACTCTCATTTCATACAGAGTTTGATAATAATATTTCAAAAAGAATGAACGGGATATGCATTTCATGTTAATGGTTATTCTAACTCTTACGCTAAATCTGACCCAGATAGAACAGTATATGCCAGCGTCAGTCAATACACATCATAAGAATAGCTTATCTGGTTTATTTCCCAGTAGATCAATACTTGAGGCCAAAGGGAATACTGACATTAAAATACATTTCAAACACCTACACTTCTTCATCCTGACAGACCCTAGTGGGAATATGAGTGTGACTTAACGATATAATCACAGTCTGGGTGGGTAGAACACTTTTCTATTCCTCACGGCCTGTCACAAGAAAACCCAGTGTCTTTATCGCATGGGAAATGAAGACAACTGTGGTGCCTGCTTGTGTAATTTAACACATATATCCACGGTGCTTTTGAATTTATTTTGTCACAAAAATGTCCTTCTGGGGGTCACATATTAAATTAAGCACACCAAACAGGCCATTAGTCTTACTAATAAGTGTGTTCCTGTGACTGCATGTGAAGAAGGGAAGAGCAGAAGGAAGAAAATTGTTTAAAGAGAGTGTATTTGTAAGGTGAGTGAGAAAACCTAAAGATTGATACAGTATATGCAGTTTTCTGAGCAGATCTCCACGTGGCAAAGATATTCCTTATTCTCATGTGAGATCAAATTTAATGAGGGTATTCCCATTAGATCTTTAATTGCAAATAACACAAACTCAAAGCAAGGAAGAGTAGACGATTTGCTCTTTCTTGTGATCGGTGTTATGAAATTAGGACAAACCCATTTTGAAACAGCTTTTACCCCCATTCTGTTTTCATTTCAGTGGGAAGTGTCTAGGTCACCTACTCATATTGGCACTGTTACTGTGGATTATAATCATTTTTTAATGCTTGGGGAGGCCCTAAATAAAGCAGCTGCCGCAGGTGTTATACTATAAAGTCATCTTCGGGCTCTTTTCAAAAGATGTCAGTATTGACTTGACATCCACATTTCTGAGTGAGATTTATTGGTGCAATATAACACTTGAAAAAGGCACTTTGTTTTACACACCCTTGTGTGGTTTTCTCTGACCTACAAGGGAACCATCTAGCCAAACAATAAGATCCTGACCACATAACAGCATCATAAATCCATTTCTCTGACCTGTGGCGCTTCTCAGGATTTCTGTTAAAAAGTAGGTACGTAAGCCACAAGCCAATGGTTTCAGGACAGACAATCAGACAAACACATAGACAAATTTAAACACATGCACATTGCAGATAGACACAAGAGGCCTGGAGGAGGGATAGCCGATTATAACGTGCTATTTTGATGCCCACTGACCCATGTCCAGATGTGTCCTCTATGTGCAACTTTATGGATCCTGTTATACTAAAGCCATTTTAATCCATGTAACCACCAAGGACTAATGAAGGGGACATTTGCACTCATACATAGACACTGAGCTATTACAATGGATCTCTATAAACAACCAAGATGAAAACACTGCTTCCAGGTACGTTGTAGATGTATGGACCTTTCTAATCAGACTGGAAATAAAATTAGACATACTCAAGGATGTTTATTCACTGGAGCTGCAGCATTTACGGAGCAACAGGTTTGACACACAGCCCCACCTTTCGTCATTCCCTAACAAGGTTAACTCATTAGAGTTCTCAGCTTCCTAAATGAATTATTCCAATTCAGTATTCCAGAAAAATTACCTGCAGTGTTGATGCTGACTCCAGCAGTGATCAAATTGTTCTGAGCACTCTTTAACCGTGCCAGCTTGCAACATGAGAACAAAGGGGATCATGACATTGTCATTGCCAGACCAATAAGACGCTATTGGCCCGCACATAAAATGATAGGTGTAAAGATTGTGTTTGAAAGGCGTAACCTCCAGTCCCTGAGAGATACTGACCTTTATTGCATGCATGAAAATGAGTTTAATTTCTGGTTTCTATGACATTCTTGCATACAGTTTGAGGAATAATGCAAGTGCTTCATAAGAGATCAGCCGCTTTTCATTTCTGAGGTGACACCTAGGTAAACCTGTCCAAACCAGTATGTACAAACTCCTAAGGAGCCTAATACTGCATGTAAATCAGAGACAGAATTGCACTGTTATAACCTACATCATATGTGCTTATGTCTAAGAAGAAAAACAAAAGCTTTGCGTGTAAAAGTGAACTTTTATGCAGAGGTGGAATTTGGTGCTTATGTAAAAGTAAACTATATGTGTGTGTAAGTACATAGTAATTATTCCTTTTTTACTCTTTGTGTAGTTATAGGCACGATGAAATTTATCAACCAGTGGTTGAATTGATGTTTACACTGAAAACTGCACCAACAAAAGAGGCACCTTGACACTAAAGTTCCCAGACCTTGTCTCCGTAGTCGCCGCTTCCTGAGGCCGAAGATGCGCACTTTAGAGAAGATGTCGACCAGGTTCCCATTGCAGAGCCCCTTATTCTTGTTGGGGCTCTTTCTCCGTCGGTTGGTCGAGGGCCGGTCTAAATGCTGCTCCCGTGCTTGTCTCTTCTGTCTGATCAGCCCACTTGCGATAGCAGCAGCCATGGCTCAAAATGTCACAACTGCTCAGGTCCAGTCTGCACACGGAGCACAGACTACACAAACTGCCGCCTCTCAGAGCTCACAGCCCGGGTCACAGTCCCATGGTGGCGGCTAAGTGGTCCGTTCCGTGATGTAAAATGTCTAATAGGTTTTTAACAGCTGATTTTGTTGTGTTTTTGTCCCAACACTACATGGTATTTGTGTTATTTATTCAGCTGTCGTCACTCGAAAAATTCTCGGACATGACAGAAAAATAAAATCAGTTCATGCCCTATTCCATACATGCATCAATAACCACAGTCTTGATGAAGGTCTAACTCACGCGGACCAAAATTGTAGTGGATTATTCATACCTGTACAGTAGTGTTTTTGTTCACTGTCTCTGACAGTAGCATCGTTTCCGTTAATGTCCAACACCGGCTCCAGTGTCCTCGCAGCACATTCACACACTCTTTTCTTCTTTTCCTCTTCGTTTTCTCCTCCTGCCAGACGAGGATTCTCAGTCAGCAGCAGTTATTCAGGTGGCGGTGGACACGCTTGTGCATGTGCGTCGCCAGCAACCGAGAAATGCAGACGCCTTTCTCCGAGATCACCACCCCAGTGAAGGCATAGGAGCCCGGGCGAAACGAACTTTGCAAAAAGAAATCCGCCACACGGACCCTGCAATCACCGATTCATAGCCAAACATTTGGAGATCCAAAGAAATACGCAACCGTATCAGTGTAGTTCAAATTTAAAGCTGAAGGCGTAATAAATCCAAACTTATATTTCACTTTTGTTCAACAGAACTACCTGTCGTCTTGCTGGATAAGGTCCATAGAATACCCGTTTTGAAAGAAAATCAGAATCACAGCACATTCGTTTGGGCGCGATGGGAGGGAAAAAAACTGATCAGAGTCCTGTAAAGCTGACGTTTGCATCGTGTGACAGGCAAGACTACCTGTCGTCTTGCTGGATAACCTCCACACAATAGTCGTTTTGAAAGACAATCGGAATCACAACACATTCATTTGGGCGCGATGGGAGGGAAAAAAACTGATCGGAGTCCTATAAAGCTGACGTTCACGTCGTGTGACAGGCTGCATACAAATATATAAACTTAACCCCCGTGCGATCAACGCCGTAGGTTTACTTGAAATCCCACGGCGTGGGATGGCGGTCTGTGCGTAATGGGTGTAAGGACCGAAACGCTGCTGGAGGCAGCACAATTTATTTTCCCACGGTCCAGTAAAAGCGATCCGTAGAAATGGTCTCTCGCTTTTGTCTGGATAACCCAGATGAACAAATCCTTCACTTCAACAAGTCCCAACCAGTCGTTAGTGCACGCCTGAGTGAAGCAGATGCCCTCCCCCGCTTCCTCCCTTTCGACCACCAAGCCCCGCTTTAAGCGAAAAGAACAGCCGAGGCTGGACGTTTCCATGTGGTGGTCTACAATGCTTCAGTTTTAGAAAACTAGACGACCTGCCACACACGACCCTTTTAATTACAGGTTATCCAGTGAATTCACTATATGACGAATTTAAGAATTTACGACATAATTTAACACGCATTTGTAAACCCATATTCCAACTCTGTGTTTCAGTTAAATCTGCACTTTGAATACATATCACATTGGATTACAATAACTTTATGCTCCATCTCATGAGGAAAAGGACAGTACTGCACATGCTGTGTGACAGAAGAGAACGTTTGCATTGTTTCAATCGAGAGCCCTTCGGGCTGCGCGCTCCATTTTTCTCTCTGTGGGTTCAGTACCATGGACAGCGCTGCTCATTAATGCACAATCTGCGCGCATGCCACAAGGATGGAGGGAAACGTTACTGGAACATCATAACCTTTACCTGTACGCCTACCACTTAACACCTGGACAGGTGAACCACATGTAACAGGACATCCACTTGATTTCCAACTCCACCCAGTGCATCGATCCTCAACTGAAATGCATAATTACACGCGTTACTGCCACATAATAACAGAATGTAAGATACAAAGTTGAATCATTTTCCTGTTTTGGGGTGAATGTCATCCCAGTCTCAATCCGAGGAATAAAAAATGAAAACTCAAGAGAGCCATCTGCTGTTTATGGCTGTAATTAAACATTTGGGGACTATTGTTGCATTGCATTGTGCTTGTGTGTTCGAATCACCAGATGTACCTGTTGATATCCTGAATGGATGGATATAGTATCACTCCTGTTTATCGACTTCCATTACAGTGCAAAGTGTAATTATATGAATTACTTCAGTACAGAAAGAGGGAACTTTGTCTCTGCACAGGCTAAGAAGACATACTGTGACAAACTGCATACAACCTGCAATATACGCCTTGCCAAATTTAGATGTATCCATGCAAAATCCTTTTCTTACACTTGGTTTATCCAGATGCGCTTGGATACCTTCCCACTATCTCAGTCTGCAGACTTAAGCTTAGGGATGCGGATCCATTGTGAGTCTCCTGTGACTGTTCACAAGCCTCCTGTTCCCCGATGTGAGACACTGCAGTTAATGCTTCAACCAGCAGTGGACACTATCAGCTCACCAATGGCCTCTCATCTTTCACAACTTTAAGAGCAACACACTAGTAAATCCCAGCACTGAAAAGACGGATTGTTCAAACAGAACAGTAATGGCATTCTATTATTATTATCATGTCAGTTTAAGAGCACGATGGTTACATTATTTTCAGTCACTCAATGAATTAAAACTGCTTTAAAACACAAATTAGAGAATGACACATAAACATGACAAATAAAACAAAAATAAAGATACTGCTCTAATTGGCCAAATGTAAACAAATATTTTGAAACTGTATGCAGTATGCTGTTTTTCCTATTGTTTTTTTAGTTGCTTTCCATAGAAGCAGGAGAGTAACCTTGATATGCTTGAGTTTTATCATGTTTTCTACAAATATGGCACCCCAGCAAAGTAGATACATCACTTGGAGTTCAAAGGTGATGAGGAGAGTAAAAGCTTTCATCTGATCCATTCATACCATGAAGCTGAATGTAAGGACCGATATACAAGCTTTCGATGCAGAGCAAAGACAGTGACAGATCTAGCCACAAGCATATACTACAACTGCAAAAATATAGCAAGAACACATTCCTTTCAACCTGAATACCCTGGTCACTCGTATCAACATGTACATCAAACCCCTCCAAAACAAACATGCGTGTTTACAAAGCGAAACATCAGAGCACATACCTACATTTTTTTTCCTCCTACATGTGAATGTATGAGAGTCCATGGCAGTCCCATTCCAAAGCCCTCTGTGCCAAGAGCAGTTCCTGTGACTGAGTGCCCCATTTATACAGCCTCTTCCAGGACCTAACATAGTTACGGTGAACTGACAACATGCCCCAAAGCTGTACACATCAATTTGTTCAGAATCACTTTTAACACTTAAACATTCTTTAAGTTGGGTCACAGAGAAATTTATTGAGATTAACACATTTGGACATTTTGTCTGAGACTGGATACAAATGAAAGGGCACTAAATGCTGCCTTAGGAGGTTATTGTAAATAAATTAGCCAGCCACTCCTAAGTAAACATATGCAAGGTTTAAAGCATTTCACCATTTACAATTACTATAAAATACAAGAAACCAAAGTGCAGAGTAGCCCTAACCTTATGGAAATCATGGAAACCAAAATGCACCAGGTGGCTAATTTTCACTGAAGTAGCATCTGATGCAGACTTGTAAAGCCACCGCCTCATCAGGCTATTCTAATCCAATCTCCTTCAAGGAAATTACATTACTGGTAGTTAGATGTCCTGCTGCCAAGGCACAGTAAATGTCACCCGCTGGAACCAGGATAAACAACCCATTTGATTATTTCTATTGCTTTGCTTCAGGGTCTGGCCTCTTTTTCACTGATTCAGAAAAGAAAAGCAGGCAGTAAAAGAAGATTAACTTGTGGGGATCAAATTACATTGCAATATCAAAAACAGAGTTAATTTAATTTGAGAAGATTAATAATTTATCTTAATCAGGATTTATGGAATTTTCTGCTCTCTGACACACATTTCCCACCATATGCCTCAGAATAAGTATCATGCAAACCTTTGAGAGTGTTTTACAGTGCATTTAGGTTTATGTTAGTGCACTTGTTCGTGTGTCTCTTTTCTTCCTAGGACTCCAAAAAGAGACCTCTTGATCTTACTTCTAAGATCAAGATTAAGTGATCTCAAATTGTAGCAAGTGGTGAAGTGCTGTATATACGTAGACAGGGACAAGAGATATCAGAGAACCATTGTGTTTAAGGGGATGTGAGTCTACCACTAAAGGTAACGGAGAGACAGCTACAAGTTGTTAAAAGTGTTGAAGTGCTGGACACACAATAGATTTGTCCAAACACTTTTAACTATGTAACCAACTATACACAGTAGAATGCTGCCATCTTTCTGGTATTAGCTAAGTGTTAGCTTAGCCAGAAATATCAATGTATAAGCAGGATAGGTCAAAGTACCTAACAGAAGAAATCGAAAAACAAGTAACCAGGTAGTGATAAATAAATCACAAACACTGTACATCATTCACTGTACATTTAAAGTACCACACAAGAATTTTTAGAAAGGTATATATTAGGGCTGTCAAAATTAATGTGTTAATCCGGATTAATCCATTTGCACGATTGATTAGATTAAAATTTTAATGCGATTAACGCAATTAATGCACAATAACTCACATATCAAGGAAAAGTGATGAAATATTATGTTACATTTGACCAACGTCATTGCCATCTTCTTTAGTATATACTGCTTCTAAGTTAATTTAAATGTAAAACTATAAGTCTTGACACATTTTGAAACAACGTACATCAGTTACTGATGAAAACAATGAACCACATGTAAAAAAGCAAAAACATCTCAGCAGAACATTACAGAGGTTCTGTTAAGTTCTACAAAGCAGGTGTAATTTTCTTTAGTTACACAAGTTTAAATTAGATATTAAATTAGACATTCTACATTTTAATGTAAAATAAGTAATTTTTGTCGAGTGTCTATATCACCTTTTACCATGAGTGTCTTTGCTCCCACAAAATGAAAAACAAATGGGTATTAATCAAAATTAATCCAGTGAACCTGTGATTAATTTAGATTATTAACGAATGGGTATCAATCATGATTAATCAAGATTAATCCACAGTGACCCTTTTATTAATCATATTAAAATTTTTAAATGATTGACAGCCCTAGCATATATTATCTTCCCAGATACTCCTCTGTACGCTGCTTTATAAGAACTAATATTTAGTTGAATCTACACAACCAGTGTGTACACACCTTCTCTTTCAGTGTTGTTTCTTTATTTTTTAAAATTATTTTTATATTGTGCATTAATGCTGAACATATTCAAACTTTGAAAGAACACCTATTTTAATTATGTAGAAAATAAAAAATCTTTAATAACCCTCAGCATTTAATATTTTAGATTGTTCAAAGTAGCCACATTTAGTTTTTGAATCACGAGGTAGTCAATTAGTTTTCAATTCATCTGTGTCAAAAGTTAATTTATACAATTTCTTTCCTTCTTTAGACGTTTAGTATAGAGTCAGTAGCCCTGTTGAGGACAGTCCTCCATTCCTGTGGCGGGTAATTCTAATAAACTTCTCCTCTGCAGCAGAGGTAGCTCTTGGTCTTCCATTCCTGGAACAGTCTTCATCATATTCCATTTACTGAACGTGACACCGGAAAGGAATAAATTCGTTATCCGAATTTATTAAATTATTAATATTATTTATTTCCATTGGCTTCTGCCATGGCAGTTGTTAGCCGACCTGGGGCCCATGAAAATAACATTCCAAAGTGCACCTTAAACAAGTAGTCAAGATAAAAGAATGAATTCATACTCATAAAACTGAAGAGATATGATTTTATGAGTCTCCTGTAAGACCATTCTTAGCCATCTTCTAGACAGTATCTTTCTAATGGCATTAGGCAAGCTATTCTATTCAAGTAAATCAGGAACCAGAACAGACTTTTTTTTAAAAATTCCTTCTTATGAAAGGAATTATTAAACCTGATTTTTGTAACAAAAGTGTTCAATGATTATGAGTTTGATCTGAATATTTTAACAGGTATGAAAAGAATATGGAGTGCCAAAAATTGCAGTTTTTTATGAATATTGAATAAGTAAACCATACTGAAGCTTCTTTTCAACCAAAAACCAGGACAGTGTGCATTAATGTACAATGTTCAAAATAAAGAAAAAAATAAAGTGAAGGAGCAGGTGTGCCCAAACATTTGACCAGTAGCATATTTGTCTTCTATAATTCTTTAAGGTGTGATGATCAAAATTAATAAACACTGACATTTCTGATCTTCTCCTGACCTTTAATGTATGGGCTTTGTCAGGCTATTACCTGCAGCGTTGAAAACATTTTGTCACACATGTCACATTGTCAATGAATGATGTATCTGAAAAAAAAAATACAAAACAGCCCCTTGAGAGACTGTGTTTCAAGTGGGTGACAGAGCTGAGGCAAAGGGCAACAGTGCACAGACTTTTAGATAGTTCTTTTCACACAGCATGTCATACAGCAATGTAGATGTACACTAGCTCACAAGACTGCTACAAGATACACTAAATATTCCACTGGGGAATATGTGTGATAGCACTGGGACATGTCTCATGTTGTCATTGTGATGGACTATTGCCCCTCCCCAAGGGATGAGATTACAGAGCCTTAGGTGAGGAGCTCTCCGACAGAGACTTTAATGAAACACAGTGCCGGCCAACTGTAACGCACACATAGCTCACTTCCAAAAGAGTTAACACTTGTGTTGCTGAATGATATAAACAAATTATCAGCCAGTACCCCTGAAAAATTAAGACAGTGTTGGAGAAAGGCTGTGGGGAGAAATGACATGACATTAATGAAGTGAAATGAAGTGTTCTTAGCAAAGATATCTTTGCACACTCTTTTGCGACATATACAGTACATACATGCCTCATGCCAATACATGCCACAGGCTAATTGTAATGTATCCCAATGGATTCCTAAAATGAGTGAATAACTTAATTATCGATTTGAATTCAAACAGTTCAAGTTCATTGAATACTTTATAAAGTTCTCCAAAACTGAAAAAAAAAAAAAATTCAGAATTATACAAATAGGTCCTTTCTGGGGAACAAGACATGAGTTGAAAATTAAAGCTGCACCAGTGGAGGTTGATCAAGCCTTGAAAGCTGATACTACCATTTCCTAGAGTCATCCATCCCAAATTTGCTTAATTAATTAAAACTCCCTCTGTCTGCATACCAGCAGTGTTGAAGCATGCTGTGGTACCATATTCTCATGAGCATTATTTGAACAGTACTGTACTGCAGAAAGTTTTGCGAAGAAAGACAAGGTGTCAGTGGGTACAGTTTCCTTCCCCATCAAAAGGCACTCATGCAGAGACCGGGAGAAACTCTGACAGGACGAGGTCTGACTGACACTAAGGCACTGTTTTAGTCTAACTGCACCAACTTGCAAGGCTTGATCAACCTCCATTGGTGCAGAACAGCTTTAAGTTTTAAACCCATGTTTTGTTCCCTGAATAAGGCCTTTTTGTATAATTCTGAAATGTACATTTTTTTTCAGTTTTGGAAAACCTTAACTTTTTTTTAGCTTCTGGCAGTTCAGCACTTACCTTTGTATCATTTCAAGCTACACATTGAACTTGAACTGCTTGAAATTCAGCAAACAACTGGGAAAATTGGTGTGTTCTAAAACTTTTAACCGGTCATGTACAATACAACATTGGGAGATTATAAGATTGTTTTACATTAGTGGTGTTTGGCACAATGTGAATGAGTTTGGCAAGTACTGAAAGTAGACCAATACCAACAGGTACTCTGAATGTATTGTAACACAAAACTTAAAACAACAACAACTTTAATATCCTCTAAGATGCAATTTGTGGTATAGCACAAAACAAGACAAGACACATTGAAATCACATCAATCAACACAAAACAGTAGTCATAATTATAAACAAATATCCTTCATGCTTTCAGCTAAACTGCATGTCAATACTATGTACGTAGAAACTGCAAAAATAAATCCCCCATACTGCACATCAAAGAGGAGAGACTCTGCTACAAGCACATATACTGTAAGTCAGATGTACACAAACCAGTCCAACACCAAGCAAATTAATTATCAAATCTCAAAAATCTTGAGATTAACTTAAAAAATAGAAAATAAAATACATTCAATTCAAATACGATACTATGTAAACATTAAAATAATTTTATGTTTTGTGCTGTTTGTTTCATTGTTTGTCCATTTTAATTTTTTCTCTGAAAACCAGTAATACCTGTGTTTTGCAGCTCTCGAGTGTTTTTTTCTTGTTTATTCAGAGCATTGTGTTTCCATGCATGAAATCCTCTTACAATGAAAACCGCACCAGAAAGGGCTATTTTTACCTTCTCTGTTTTCATACAGCAAAAATGAAAACAACAGAATGTAACATCGGTGTAAATTTACTGTTCAACTGAACTATAAATGTTATTTACATTCTTACATGCGTTTATGCAAACATTTAAGTACTATGGGAAGTTAGTGTTGCCTTTTCCATTCAGACTGAATTATTCAGACATTCTTGAATTCAGAAACTTTAACTGTATTCGGATTACCATCTATGTACATTTAACCTGGAACTAAATGCAACTTCATGCTTTGGATTCTGAATACAAATTATATGTTCCTCCCTAACATGGATAGACTGAATAATAGCCCACACCTCACAAAATCAAGTTATATAGCATATGATGTTTAAACCCAGTAAGGGCATATGAGGTCACTTTTATGGGGAATGACCCAGGAGGATAAAATAAAACTGCCAAAGTTTACAGAGATGTCAACATACTGGTCACACACATGTTCCATGTTGTCTTGTCTGTTTCTTTTGTCTCATACACACTCATACTCCGTTTCATCCTTTGATCCGATTTTAAGTCTGCAGCAGTGATGGAATGTGCCGTGTCAGCAGCACTGCAGAGTGAGGTTCCTTGGAGAAGCCCAGGGCAGTGTGGGAGAATAACAATTAGTTGAAACCCTCCTGGCACCACCTGCTTCCGGAGGTGAAGTGTGAATGTTTGCATGCGTCTGCTTTAGTATTTTTCCTCACTGAGCATACGTCTTGTTGCACATAGGTTAAGACTAGAATGTGTGTGCCTCTGCTTGTACATGCACTGAGGTAGGTAGAGTAATATTTTTTTCTGGTGCAGAATCCTCACCCTACGCTTTACAGAGTGAGGGTGATGTCAGGTCAATGAAAACCAATCCTAGTGAATTCAAAATGTGTTAGGGAGAAAATCAGGTCAACAAATGCAACTGTTAATGTTATTTCTTTACATGTACAGTATGTGTCTTTGCAGCACAAGCTTCTGTGATGCTTAACTGATGCATACATTACATACAGTATACAGTTACAAGATAGGATGAGTACAAGATGACAAGAGCAATTCATCTTTATATTTAAAATTTTGTGTTAATTATGAAGATATTGCTTAATGCTGCTTCATTGCATTCATGGCAGTAGTGGGGAACTGCACAGTAATTATCATACTGTATAGACAAATGTCTTGATTAAATTCATCTGTAGTCCTTAAAAATTATGTCTCCTTGAAATGTTATGATGATTGAGAAGAGTGCTTCATATCACTTCTGCTTTAATGTTGCCTTCAGGAAGGTCTATTAAGGTGTGCTCATATGATATGCACCACAGATCTTCAACGAGACTTTGTGTGAATGGGACCTTAGCTGCTGCTGATTGAGAACAGCAATAAAATTTTCCCCAAGAGACAATGAAAGACTAATGATGTGTTTAACAGCCAAAGTTATGACGCTAATCATCATTAGCTTGGATGCACTTTGGCCACTGTGACCCTTTTGCTTCTGAAAATAGAGTGAGAAAAACAGATGACACTCTTGCACTACAGGAAAAAAAAAGGTGTGCGTTGGACTGTGAGATAATGCAGGCAACAGGGGCACAATGTGTGCTGTGATTAGTTTGAAGTGACAGGGTTAATAATCTAATATGACAGCAGTCATTAACCGGCAGACATTACCACACACTCAGACACCCATTAACACTGTTACAGATCAAATGTTACCACAGCTCTGAATACATCAAATATATCAAATACAGGATCCACTTAGTCTAATCAAAGGTAGAGCAGCCTGGGTTGTGTCCATGGCATTTGACTGTGATATGTGGTCTAAACCCGTACACACAGGATTTAACACAGCATGTGTGTACTATACAGATAGTACATCACATCCTTTTTGAGGAGGTTGTGTCATTCTTGCCACTACATACTGAATATTACTCTATGTATTCGTTTAAATTGCATCCTGGGTCTTTGCAGTTACCTCATAATTTTTACAGAGCTCACAACAGACACTGGAGCTTTGTTCACCAAGAAACATCACAATAAAAATTATAGTTGCACACCTTATGACTGAATCACAGTGACTGAGTCAGTGGAATCATATTACTGAGGAGATAAATTAAGTTATCCTTATAGGTATGAAATGTTAGTTGTGACAATGCAAATAAAGATGAAAAAATAATAAGATTAAATTCACATTCCCTGAATCTGATTAAAATGAATTACCAATTATACAGTACACAATCTATAAGTTACTGTAACTCCACTACTAGACTAGACTAGAACCTAAATTTTAAAGATAACATATGTATATGCTTATTGAATCTATCATATTAAAGCTGAATTTAATGCATCATTGCCAGGCACATTTTACCAAAGCTTCATCTGCACCTCTGGAGGATAAACCAGCCTTATATCCACCTCTCCTTGAATGATGATGAAAATGTGATGGAGTGATTTTTGTCTGCCAAGTTTAAATTGCTTTTCTTTTTTTCACCACCAGAGGGCAGTGCAGAACTCAGCAGGACCCAGTGCAGGTTTTCAGTGTTGTAAACTGCTCTGTAGAGACAAGTTTCTGTGTGTCTCCTTGATGCTTATTTTTCTGGAAAAACAACACTAATGAGTTGGAAGACAAGGAAACAAGCTGCTTTTAGACTGAATCTAAAGAAACAATCCTCTGAATAAAACATAGGTTAGATTCCTGTCATGTTAGTTCTTTGTTTTGACTGTATCTGCTATATGTAAGCTTTGTATCTTTTACTACTTTCAGAAAGTCTCTTGTACCATGTTGAAAACTGAAAACCTTTAAACTTTTTTCTCAGACAACTAAGATGCCCTCAAGTGGTCAAAATGCAAACCGGGTGGTGTATACTGTACATGCACCAGAAAGAAAATGACATTCAACTGTCAATGTCACCCAATCCACATAAGATATATCAATATCATCAAAACACCGGTGTGGAGCATAGGCGTAGATTGGATTGGGGGGGAGGGGGGGGGCAACTGTCCCCTTCAATATTTGTAAA
>JAQQAE010004220.1:0-19078 GCA_029823295.1 Pseudamia nigra | reverse complement strand
GGCAGTATAAGGTACACCTGTGCACTAATCATGATGTCAGATCAGCATCTTGATGTGGCACACCTGTGAGGTGGGATTAATTACAGACAATTAACTGATCATGGCTCGGTTTATCAAGCATTTCCAAAGACATAGATGCCTGAAGTTGGCCGCTGAGAAAATCACAATAAAAAATGTTCAAAGTTTGACTTGATGTTCTGAGAGCCCAAATGCACATGGCAGAATTATAATTAGTGTTTTCAACAGAGCTGGTATGCATCTTTCAAGCCTGAAATTGTCATTCATCTACCAATATCACATACAAAGTTATGAAGCTCAAAAACATCAGAAAAAATGACAGAAATTTGAAGCCAACTGTCTACTTCAAAAGTCTAATTCCATATGTATTGCCCAATCAAAGAAAATTTGGTATTGAGGGCGCACACCCTAGGCAATATTAGTTACTGTGCTAAAAATTTCAGCTGAAGAGGTTGTGTGGGATCTTTTCTCAGAATTTGTTGATTTTATATGGAATGGCCCACATTTATTCATTTTGTCTTGGGCAGTGCTGTGGAGCATATTTCCTTTTTAATGTGCCATCTTTTGTTCTCTGAGTGAGCTGGAAGTGAAGGGTATTTGCTTTGACACTTTTGAATATAACAGTGTTATGTTTAAAAAAAAAACCCACCAGATTCACACATAACGAAAAGTATAAATCCTTCTAGGGAGTTCCCATTTAAGAAAATATTATTAATCAATAAATGTTCTGTGAATAAAATGTTAAAATTATAGGGTATATTCTTAAAGATACACACAGTCCATTTACCACTATCAGGTTCATCTCCACAACCCTTGTAACAGTAGACCTGGGCAGGGGAGACAGGTCCTGCTGGGTAGATGCCATAAACGTCACCTTGACCAAATCTGCTATTGTACAAATCACTGCAGTCAACTGGAAAAAACACAGGAACACTGGCTGCCACTGGGAGCAGGAGCACAAAAACAATAAAAACTGCAATCAAAACAAAAAAAAATCTCCTCTGAGCACCACAAATATCCTCTCTAATACTTTTAGATTAGGAATATTGTGGATAAAAACATGAATACTAAAATGAGCTCACTATAATTGCTCAATCAGTAGCACAGCTTTTTTGCCCTTAACTAGCAGTCTGGTGCCACAACTCTGACATGAACAAATTCAAGTCTTTGGTTTTCTTGAGACTGTGTAGTCACTTAACACCAGCTGCTTGTTGCATCTAAATATAAGATGTCGTTGTGTCCTTTTTAAGAAGGTGGTGTGGATGACCAAGAGTTGCAGACTATTTTAAACCTCATTCTCTGTCCTTTTCTAGCTTGTTATTAACAGTGTGAAATACAGGATGGAATTCTTGGATTTGTGCTTTTCTGAAACTTGCTTAACTCAATATTTACATTGTAGTGTTGATCTGTTGTATTAGACTGAAAATACTTGGAGGTATGAATACTGTTCAGTAACTTATTTTCTGTTTCTAATTTTTTAAATGTTTTTTGATATGAGGATTGGAATTAATAAAAGGCTGCCTATCAAATACAAAACAGTAACTGAAAACAAAGACACAAAATGTAGTTCCCTGCAGTTTTTATTATATGTAAATAATTTTACAACCTTTGACTGTAGAAATAAAACTGACTGTGGAAAGGTTTTTATGTACAATGCTTCTGAACTACTTTTTTAACAAAGATAGAAATTAATAATGATAGAAAATATCTATGACTGTTCTAATAACAAGACCAATAAAACAGCCGCAACTTCAGATAATGCTAAATGAAGTACAGTTTATTTTGTCCTTTTAGTACATAATCATTTTAGAAACATAAGACTTCTTAAGCAAATAACTACCCAGAACATCATATTTACAGAAGTGGGGTGGTTGAAATGTACAAAACACTTAGTGCGACCTGGTGGGGAAATTGAAAGACCACATATGAAAAAAAACAATGACCAACCACACACAAAGTACAATCTGAACAGAAATGTAGAGAACAACATATTTCCCAAGACTGAAAGAACAGTAATATTTCTATTTATAACAGGATAAAACAACAAATGAAAGACTAACTCAGTCTATGACACAACTATGGGTAGTGCTAGGTCACCACACTAGTGGTGTCCTGCTCATTTTGTTCATGATGCCACAAAAAATGCAACGATGCAAAAATGTCTACAAAAATCAAATAGCTTCAGAAATGCCCATAGTAAGTTGAGGATCTTGCAGTTTCACATCATGTGGGGACGAAGTCAGATAAGGGGTTAGCTGGACCATGTGATGTGTCATCCCAGACTTCTTTGAAAAAGTAAAGGATGCAGCACTACATGGTAGTGTTCTTTCCTTCACTCTCTTCTAACAGTCAGCTTCAGATGCAACTCCATGGCCCCTGGACTGTAAGCTACTGTAGATGCAGGGGAACTGTCCCACTGCATGCCATAAAACATCTCCCTGAGGAGTGACAGGGCATAAGCAGTTATAGCCCAGCAGACACACCCTCACACTGACTACTACATCACCACAGATACAACCAGAGATGTGGTGGAAGTCTCATTGACACAGTTAATAGTCAACATAGTCCAGTGAAGGACATAATGTGGGCTCAAAAAATTAGATTTCTAAATGTCTGTCTTCTGGGTCTATTCTGTGATTAATGGTGGCAAAACAGCATTCAGGCTAAACAATACAAAATGTCTGCAGAGAAGAGTGATATAAAATAGCAGCTGATAAACATAGCTTAGTACATTTGAAGTGATGTTAAAAATGTATCCATGGATTCCACAAATATACAGAGTATAAAACAAATAAAAAACAGTCTAAAAAGGGCAGTGACAGGCTGATTTACATGCAAAACAACGCTCCGTGAACATGACATGACTGATGTTATCAGGGCTGGCAGTAGAACATGAGGTTACAGTGCTAGAGTCAGTAAAATGCTACGGTGAAATGGATGCACTAGATCTAAGACTTTTACTCTGATTTGTTTGAACAATTTGTAAGAAACATCTAGAAATTAAATGCCACCCATATAGAATAAATATGCATTGTAGTCCATACCTGACCCACACATACCCTAAAGGCTGGTCACTTGAAGTGCTTCAGAGACACCCATCTACATTCTTATTCTTAATACTCATATGGAAAGTAATTACCACAATTCAATCAATCAGAAAATATCACTACTGCTGAGCAACTCTTAATATATATTTGCTAGAACCTGGTTAACATCTTTACCAGTTTTTGATGGCCTAAATAAATATAATCAGGTGAAAATTCCTCTTTCCGTTAACTGGCCTGAATAAAATCGATTTGTTGAACATCACTTGCCTCAATCCCTAAACACAAATGTAGGCTGTCTGTAAAAAAGGGTGGGGTAGCACATTATGTGAGAAGCCAGGACAGAAAGATAATAATCCACCTAAAATGCAGTTCAGAGATAAAAACAATAAATAAAAATAAATGAATTCCCTTCAACATTTTACTTTTTCTCTTATCTACTTTAAATGTTAGTTTTCAGGAAAGGATTCCTAAGTCTTTGAAATGAAAGACTTGGTTTTCTTCATATATTTTTTATAATAAAAAACAAGTCCATCTGTGACAGAATTACTTCATTAAATTGCCTGTTGTTTTTTTTTACAGACAACACACATTTCCCTTTACTTTTTTCTCTGCGATAATCACTAGCAGACGGTCCTCTTGATAAGCAGTCAATCCAAATCCAATGAAAATCTTGGAACAGGCTGACATATAAACACAGACAGGCATTAGAGCCAGTCTAAAAATTCTTTTACCCCAGGTCCTTTTCAAACAGGAGCCATGGGATCTTCATGCAAACACCTGCATCTTGCCATTAGCCTCTGGGACTTGGGTAATTTGGGTTTGGGCAGTGCCAGCAACTGCTGGGCTAGGGGTTGAATCTGACCAATCAGAGACACAATGAGGGGAGGGACTTGACCAGGGCTCAGGGGACTCTGGGGAGGGCGTCAGATAGGGGTGCTCACTGGGCAAATGGAGATAATGCTTGGGTGTAGCATCGAGTGCGGATGAGTAGCTGTGCTGGGAAGGAGGGGTAGGATAATCTTCTGTTCCTGCAGTGCTTCCACTGGCCTGGGGGGGCAAGGCTTGAGTGGGCTGAGCTGCTGGTGTGGGTGCCTGCACGGGCTGTGCTGAGACTTGTTGTTGAGAAGGTTGCTGCATCTGCTGTGGTTGTTGCTGCTGGAAGAATGATGGTGTTGGCTGAGAGTTCTGGGATGTTGGTGGGGTTTCAGTGGTCATACGTGCCATGTTCTGCTGTTTGGTGATGGTATGATTGATGAGTTGCTGCTGCTGTTGTTGTTGCTGCTGCTGTTCAGCAATGGAGGGCAACTTTACTGGGCTGATAGTTGGTGTGGACGAAGTAACAGGTGTGGGCTGCAGCATGGGATTACGATACATCTGCTGTTGATGCATCAGCATGTTCTGCTGTTGCATTGCTGGGCTTTGGGGATGCATTGCAGCCTGGCTGTTCTGCACCAGATTCACCACCTGCTGACCACACTGGGAGGAGGGAGTCATCCGATTATGCCAATCAAATGGCACACTGACTGGACTGACCATGCCCATGTTCAGCCCCATCTGACCTGAACTCAGTGCGTAACCATGGTTAACATCAGAGGCCATAGAGACCCGTCCCTGCAAGGACATTGCACCAGTTCCTAGGTCATTGAGTTGGGCCAGAGACACAGCAAAGGGGCCCCCTCCATCCATCATATTAGCATGTACCATTGGGGTGTTTGGAACAGACATGGATGAGTGGAAGAGACCTGGTGATGGCATGGCCACTGGAGATGTGGGGTTGGTGATGTAGCCAGCATTGCTAGTTCCCCCATGGGGTGAGTCAAGTGAGTCAACCGGGGACAGAGTAACTGAGCTCTCCAGTAAAGCACTCTGCATGTCCAAGGTTAGCTTCTTGTTGCGTGCCTTGACTGACTCCTTGAGACTGGCAGTATGTTGGCCTCCCAGACCTCCCTTGGCACCAGGTCGACGATTTTTCTTGCCTTGTGGGGTGGTCTTCAGACTAGGCA
This sequence comes from Pseudamia nigra, assembly GCA_029823295.1. Lineage (NCBI taxonomy): Eukaryota > Metazoa > Chordata > Actinopteri > Kurtiformes > Apogonidae > Pseudamia > Pseudamia nigra. The sequence continues at coordinate 14,010 of JAQQAE010004220.1, read as the reverse complement.
AGAAAGCACTTGGTGGACACATGAGAGGAGACAGTGTGTGTCCCCCAGGGAGGTGGTGTCCAGCCCCTCCATGGCCCTGAGGGCTTCTTACTGTGTTGTACTCATCAAGAAGCTGCACAATGTCATGGTGCATACGCTCCTGAGCAATGTCCCTTGGCAACCTGTCCATATGGTCTGTGATCTCTCTGTTTGCAAAGTGTGCCAGCAGGACCTTCACAGCCTCACAGCTGCCCTCACGAGCAGCAAGGAAAAGAGGGGTCTCCTCCTGAAAAGACAAAGATTTCATTAGATATAATCTCTCTTTAAACTATCTCTCTTTAAAGCACCTCAATCCAAAAATTGGTAAAACCAGGTAAGTTGATGACATGCCTTAAGATCTTGCATATCTTTATTTGCACCATTCTTCAGCAAGGCAATAGTGGCATCTACATTGTTGACTGCAGCAGCCCAGTGTAAGGCAGATTTACCTAAAAGAGATCACAAGAATCGAGGTTCATCTATAATCTTCTCTGTTATTATATATATACTAACAAAACATAAACATTTGGTGCAGGACATTCACTTGTGTCAAAGAACATACCCAATTCATCAACTGCATTGACATCAGCATGACAGGTGATGAGCTCCTCTACCATACCCTCTACTGCCAACCTAGCAGCCAAGATCAGCGCAGTGGAGCCATCATACATGCGGGAGTCAAGATCTGTTGCCCGGTTTCTAATTAAAATCTATAAGGATGGAAAAGTTGGTGTGAAAAATGACAATGTGCAGCTCATGTATACATTTTGCCAAATTGTACTGTTGCTGTGACAAAAACACTGCATAATTACCTGGAAGACACCCTGTGCATCTGCTGCCACCGCAGCATGTAGTGGAGTACGTCCTGTGTTGTCCTGAGCATTGGCATCTGCTCCTGCATCTAGAAGCCTCTTAGCAGCATCAGCACGGGCATAGCGTGCAGCCAAGTGCAGTGCTGTCTCACCAGTGCGGTCAGTTTGGGCAGCAAGGGATGCGCCTTGATAGATGAGGTCAGAGATGATGTTGGCCGAACATTCCTCAGTCTCATCTTCTTCTGCTACCTCAGACTCCAAGCCACCTCCGCAGAATGATGCCAACATCAAAGGTGTAAAACCATCTGGTGGGAAATGTAAACAGGCATGAGTAAGAGTCTGATACAGCGGTATAAGTCTAAATTCCAATATTAAAACATCATTTCATAACCAACCTGGGCCTCTAACATTAACATCCATGCAGTCACTCTCAAATTCTCCTTGAGGTGGCGTGAGGGCCATGGTTGGAGGCACACGGATGTCTGCAGCTGCAAGATGATGCTGTGTCCACTGCCTGCTGTCCACTGCATCTTCACTGTCTGAGAGCATACTTGGCTCCTCAACCTAAATTTACAGAACAAGAAAACAGTTTTATTAGTTTTAACAGATCATTGAAAATATGTATTGTTTTCAAACATACAATTTCAATAGGACTGTAAATGCATAGATGTGTAACTGACCTTGAGCCTTTTTGCCTCTGGGCAGTCAGAGTCCATCCACTGGTCACTGTGATCTCCAAGGAGAGACTCCTCCACAGTTTTTGGCATGTGTCTGTTTAGAGATAAATTAATAAAAAAGGTTGACAAATAATTACAATACATTTTTTTAAAAATCAGCATTAATGATGCCAATTATTATCATTTGCCCATAAACACATACTTCATTCCCAAAGCATCCTGACCCACAGGTTCCCTGCGGTTCTTGTTGCTGCTGGGTTCCTTCTTGAGAAAAAATCCCTCAGGGAACCAGAGAGTACTGTGTTCTCTCTTTCTGCGAGCAATCAACATGCCGATCACAAGGATGATCAAAAGGAAAACAGTAGCTATTCCAACCAGCGTCAGCTTGCCCCATTGCGGTATATCATTCTCAATTTTAATCTTTTCACCTGTGATAAGAAAAAAAAACTGTAATTATATACTTATTAAAATTACTATGAAATATACAGTTATATATCAATTTCATTGAGTGTAAGAAGGTCTGTTTCTCAGTTCTACTCACCACGGACTTCTTTAAGAGGGTAAGGAAAGCGAAGCATTTCTACAGCCGATAGGGCTCCCAAGTATTCAGCAGCATTGTCTGCTGATGGGAAACAGTCTTCTGAGTCCTGAGTGCACAGACGGTTGTCTATTTCCAGGTAGACAATGGAGCTACAGGAAGAATGAAAAAACAAAGAAGTATTTAGTGCTGTGAATAATGTGCACAAACAAAGTAAGACTATTTTCTGTATGTGACTCACCCAATGACCTCTTGCTGAGGTTGCAACTCTCGCTTGAGACGTGTGTTTCGCCGAGTGTAAGGGTGGATCATAGCTTCTCCATTTTGGTCCAGCCGAAATCGCAGTGTAGTGTGTAGGATAGCGCTTAACTTCTGCAGAAAAGCTGTGCGGGTGCGGAGAAGTTGCTCTGGTGGTAGGAGGACTACTAAAACCAAGACACCATCTGCAAGCTCTTCTGGAACTTTCTTTGCACAATCCAACCCATCCCATCCACACTCCTCCACGTTGCAGCCCTGGTCACACTCGCCATCAGCATAGTGAGCAATACAGTAGGACTCATATAGTGGACTAGAAAAGACACAAACAAAAGGGTCAAATCAAGTTTCCTTATGCCAGCACAGAAATAGACTAAAGAATAACTTACTTGGGAAAGCTAACTCACTTGCAAACTTTCTCTTTTTTGCAGTCAAAGTTGTCATACAGACAATCAGCATTGTTGCAAAATTCATCACACTGGCTGTTGTTGAAAAGACGCCAGCAGCGAGGGTCTTTACAGCGAGCCCAGGGGTTCACTGTTAAAGAGCAGTCACCACCATCCCATTGGCAGGCAAATGAGTTGCATTCCTTGTCACAAACACCATCATTGGCTTTACCATGACAGTCTGCAAGAGGACATGAGGGTGGAAGGGGCTCACTGGCTACGCTCATTTGCTCACAACGTTTGCCTTTCCACCCACTAGGACACTGACAGTGGAAGAAGGGGAAACTTGTCTCTTCTGTGCACAGCCCTCCATTCCGGCAGGGCTGAGAAGAACAGCCTTCATTACTTCGATGCTGACATTGGGGCCCGCCATAACCTGGCAGGCAAGTACAACGTGCTCCTCGTGTAGTAAGTGCACAGCTTCCTCCGTTGTAGCAGGACAGTTCTCGGCAGGACATGCTTCTTTCACAATTAGGGCCAGTATATCCCTGCAGATAAGTATATATTTTGCATTTAGAATATACTGTATGCTGTACTTTAAATGAACAAACAATTGGATTGATTAAACACTTTATATAAATATACACTTACAAGCTGACAAGTGCAAGTGTATCCTAGTGCAGAGCTGCTAGATACAGAGCAAGCCCCTCCATTCTGACAAGGTTGCGATTCACACACACTGAACCTGCTTTGACACCGCCGACCTAAAAGCAACAGCATATTAATGGTAAAGCTCAAAGATGCATATGTATACCTAAAATTTAAAAAAAGTGTTTTACACAGTGAGTGTAAATTAATGGTTTTCCAACCTGTAAAGCCAGGCTTGCAGACACATCTGTAGTCATTGGGCAACTGAATGCAGTCAAGACTGTTTGAGGAACTGCAAGGATTAGAGAGACATTCATTTATGTCTCCCTCACACCTCTCTCCTGTGAATCCAGGGGGACAATTGCAACGATATCCACCCACTCTGTCCACACAGGTACCATTGTTCAGGCACTTAGGAGGAGCACTGCGCAGCCTCAGAGGTGGAGCACAGTCATCTTCATTGATCTCACAGAGCACACCTTTATGAGATACAATTATTATATTCCAAATTGTTTAGGATAAAATGAACCATAGAAACTGATATTTTTAGTATGTGTTTGCATACCTAAGGTGCCAGGAGGGCAAGAGCAGATGTAGTGTCCCACCAGATCAATACAGGTGCCTCCATTCTGGCAAGGATGAGACTGGCACTCATTGATCTCTATCTCACAGTTCTGTCCTGTGTAGCCTGGCATACACTGGGGTGATAAGCAAAAGGTAATTAGATATTTTCTCAAAATAATGTGTGAACACTGCCGTTACTAAAATTTAAAAGGAAGCAGACAGAAGTACATAATGGACTTACATCACACTGATATCCTCCTACATATCCCCTGCAGGTGGCGCCATTGCGACAAGGTTTGTCTTCACAGTGATCTACTTGGCTTTCACAATAGCTGCCAGTGTAATCAGCAGGGCATTTACAATAGTGGGCATTCCCAGTGTTTACACAGTGACCACCATGGTGGCATAACTCATCTGTCTGGATCCCTGGTAAGAAAGATTTGGGAGGAATTGTCTGTTTAATTTCTTTCTTACAACACAAACCAAGAAAAAAAAGGGCATAGGTACAAAATGTAAAAATACCTCTCTGGCGAGCTGCTATCTCACATGAGACTCTGGGGATGTCACAATACCGTCCAGACCAGCCACTTGTTGTACATTCGCACATATATGAAGCATCCTTTTGGCGACAGCGGCCTCCATTTTGACATGGAAAGGAACGTCTGCACCAGTCAACTGATGTCTGTGTATACAAAAGATATTAGGAAATGTGCATTTATGAGTCCAAAATATGCAATTATTAAGATTCAAAGCTTTAAGAAAATTTGTAGTCCATGTGTTTACCTGGCAGCGGTTTCCAGTGAAGCCCTTGGGACAAGAGCAACGGAAGGACTCCAGGGCATCCTGACAGATGCCTCCATTGAGGCAGGGCTGGGAGTCACACTCATTGACCTCATATTGGCAGTGGGAGCCAGTGAAGCCTGAGCGGCAGGTACAGGAATAGCCATTGATTTTGTCTGTACACGTCCCTCCATTGAAGCAAGAGCTATTGAGAGAAGAAAAATATTTTTTTAATGTAATAGTAGTAGTTATACAGATGTGACAATAAGGAAGACTGCAACATGCGACGTCTCCATGATCTTACCTTTCAGTGCAGTCAGGTATGTTGGTTTCACAGTGGATGCCAGTAAAGCCAGGCCTACAGGTACAGGTATAAGAGTTAACATAGTCTGTGCAGGTGCCTCCATTTTTGCAAGGGGAGCTCTGGCATTCATTGATTTCTAAAGCACACCGTGGCCCAGTAAATCCTGGTAGGCAGTTACAATGGAAAGAGTTCACACCGTCTGTGCAGGAACCTCCATTTAGACAAGGATCTAGTAATGCAAAAAGAACGCAGGATTTATGTTAAATACAATGTCAATAAAGGAGAATCATACCATTTCTGAGTTTTAAGTGTTAGTGGCTGCTCACTTGGAGAACAGTCATTGATGTCTGTTTCACAGGTTGGCCCAGTATATCCAGCTCTGCACGAGCATACAAAGCCCCCAAGTGTGTTGGTGCAAGTCCCACGGTTCTTACATGGATTGGAGATACACTCATTCACATCAATGTTACACACCTGACCTGCAGAGGATATACAAATGATAACTTAATGGTAACTTAAGAATATGTTTTCCAGTGCTCTGATGATGATACAGTAAATGATGTGACTTTTAATGTGACAATATTTACTAACCTTGCCACCCTGGCTGGCAGTTACATTCATAGCCCAAGTAATCTGGGGTGTGGGTGCAGATGGCATGATTGGCACAAGGGTTAGGAGAGCAAGGGGTGAGGACTTCAGCACATGTGGGTCCACTGTATGGAAGCTCACACAGACAGGTGAAACTTGCTACACCATCCACGCAAGTTCCTTTGTTCAAACAGGGACTGGATGAACACTCATTGATGTTCACTTGGCAAAGGTTACCTGTCAAAGGGGTAGAGCATTGAAACATGCTGCAGTGCGGAATTTATACTTTGTTGGAGACTTAACCCCTATTAACTCATCTACAGAATACATTCATCACACAAATGATGAAGGCATAATGTTTCTTTTCTAAAAGTGTTTTTTTTTTCACGTTGATTGCTTCAGTGGCTACTGTGTGTTCAGTCTCCATGCTACTCTTACCTCTAAATCCCTGGCGACATTTGCATGTGAAACCATTGAGCTGGTCGATGCATGTGCCAGCATTCTGGCAGGGACTTGGCAAACAATCATTTCTGTCCAGATCACAATTCTTTCCCACCCATCCAGGTTCACAGTCGCACCGATAACTGGAATGATATGAGTATAATAAATGTCAGGTGGTGAAAAAAGAGACAATACAAAAAACTGATGTACAAGTTGAAGCCTGTAACATAAGCAACAAGTTTAACAACATTAGCAACAGATCATTGCTGCATGAGTCAATTTAAAGGTTATAGAAGTTGTAATGTTTCATACCCAGTGATGTCATCCCTGCATATGCCATGAATGCAGGGACTACTGCCACATTCATCCACCTGGGAGTAACAGTAAGGGGGCTTAAAACCTTCAGGACACTGACAGTGAAATCCATTCTCTTCATCCACACATGTTCCTCCATTCCTACAGGGGCTAGATGCGCATTCATCTATCTCCACATTACACTTAGGACCTGGTAGGAGAAATTGTTATATAAAAATAGGTTTGTCAACATTTTTGGTAATGACTGATTTTTATTCCAAATGATTTCAGTTTGTAGGCAGCCTTACCAGTAAAGCCAGGTTTGCAAACACAATCGTAACGGTTGATGCCATCTTTGCAGATTCCATAGTCACATGGGTTACTGGCACAGTCGTCAAAGTTTATTTCGCAGTTTGTGCCTGCATTTACAAAAAAAAAAGAGTTTTGAAGTTTGGAGAAGTTTTTACTACAGTTAACAAATTAAAGAGAACAATAACCCATCTCTGTGCCTTTTTATGAACATCAATATACTGTATAGAAACAAACAACTAAAATACATTTTTAATTGAGAATCAAGAACCATTTCAAGATGTGCGTAAGAGAATCTATATAAGTAATAGTCAATTAAAGCTTGCAACTTAATAAGGTCAGACAATGTTTATGGGGTTTCTTCACATACCTGAAGTTCCATGTTGACACTGGCAGATATACTTGTTGACCAGATCCACACATTTTCCTCCATTTTGACAAGGGTTGCTGTGGCACTCATTGAGCTGGTTCTCACATCGATAGCCTGTATAGCCAGCGTCGCAATTGCAAGTATAGCTGGCAATGCCATCTATGCAAGTACCATGGTGGCATGGGTCAGGCTGACAGTTGTTAATATTACTTTCACAGAGTGTGCCTTCATAACCTAGACAAAATAAAACCATAATGAGAGGTATATATTAAGACATATATTTGATTTTGTTGCAAACAACATTATTACTGATGCTGGTTTATCTTCTTCTATATTAAAATTCCTCAAACCAAAAAAGCAAACTAAATCTTGTTTCCAATGCCTTTCATTTTTGACATTTATAGCCATTTTCATTTAGTTTACCACTTTTCACAAATCATTTGTTATCTTGTTTAACTTCCTGTGTTTCACATTTTTGCTGTAAAAGTGCTTACAGTTTTGGGCTCTGATCACAGTGGTTACCATGACAACAGTGTCTGTGTTAAGCAAGTGCTAGTTTGTGTGGTATGTGTATAGTGCAGTGCTGAGTTTGGCAAAGCAGTAAAGAAGGGTCCTACACAGGCCTCCCAGTCCTGCTTTTGTTCTCAGTGGCAGGGGGAACAATAGGCTGCACCACGTCAAACAGGGCCACTTCACTCAACAGAAGGGGCCCACAAACACAGGGAATACCAAGCAGCTGGCCACTGAAACAATGAAGTCCCCCATAGCCATAGGTCCAAACAAACATGTTATATATCAATCTATGCACATAGTTAGTCCACATACGCAATCTTTGACAAAAACTGTACTGTAGCTCACTTTAACTGGATAAGTTTTCAAAAATGAGCACAAGTGAATGTAAAGGAATGTAAGTTAAACTGCAACATAAGGTGGTGTGTTTGGGTTGAAAAGATGAACAGATGTCAGTATGATGACCAAGGGTCCTTTCTTAGTAACTGCTGGTCCTCAGTGACCCTATGATCCTGAGAGCTGATGGGGGAAAGAGGGGGATTAGGGGCCTCAAGTCAGTCTGCTTGGGAAGCAGACAACCAGAGAAATAGCTGACCCCTACAAACATTGAATGCTTTACAGAAGCCTAATCTAACCCAAAACATGGTTATCTGTGCTTCTGCTTGACAAAACAATTTTAGGGATATAACTTAAGGACTCACAACTCCCGGTGCGAGTAGAGAAGAGCTTACCTTCAGCACAGCGGCACTCAAACCCGTTAGGCCGGTCATAGCATTTTGCTCCATTCTGGCAGGGTGTGCTCGCACACTCATCTATGTCGATCTGACACATGGTGCCAGTAAACCCTGGGACATGCAAACACAGAGGTGAGGGGTCAGAAGGAAGGTCCAGAGAAAGCATCCATGCTTAGGTCATAGGGCAGCTCTGTGTCTTCGTAGAAGGGCAGAGGTCTCTGGCTAGGTTAGTGATGTCTGGCTAAGGTTCGGTCTTGGCTGGTTAAGGACATGTCATCTATACACTTGGAAAATGCATTTGAAAGCCTGTGACCTTGATAATGTTTTTAAAGTGGAACTTGACAATATACTACATAAAACACCTCATAAATTAAATGATTATTGCTGTCATGTGTTAATGGAGATTCTGAGGAGTAAAATGCAACTATTGTAGCTTGATCTCACTTCACTTGTTTTAATACCTTTTATGATACGATGACAATATCAACAACAAACAATAACGACAATAACAATAATAATAACAACAATAATAAGACAATAAACATCATCATCAACATCATCCTCATTTGTCAATTTAAAAAGTCTGAAAAACTGAACACATTTAAAATCAGTGATCATAGCCCCCAGACAAGAGTGAATTGTTGCAATGGTTTTTCACTGTTCACTGAGGATGGGTGTGCTGTATGTGTTGCTTCTCGGGCTGCTTGGGGTGGGGGTTGAAAGTTTAGAGACAGTGAGATTGTTTTCTCTTTTGGGACCCCCCCCCCTCCCCTTTCCTGCATCAGCTCCACTGGCTCAATAGCTAGATGGGGGTTGAAGGGGGGATGTCTGTCCCAGATGTAAATTGCGGACCTGAAAAAGAATCTCATTAACAGGACTGCTGTTCCCCCACCACAACCAAGGCAGGATGAGGGAGACTGCTGTCCTTTCCACATTCCACAGAGGAGGGGAGCGGGGGTCACAATAGTGTCTTTGTTCCGGGAAGAGGACAGGCAGATTTTTGGGTCTGTCTTTTTATACAAGTGGTGGCTCCAAACACAAGGAAAGCTGCCTTCCTTCTTCTTGTTCTTGGGACATTTAAACTTTGGCTCTTTCTACTGCTATTCTCGGGGTGTTCGAAATATAATAAAATAAACAAAGTGAATAGAAATAAAGGTCTCTCAAAAACCTTACCTGGCTGGCAGGTGCATGTGAAACCATTCACCATGTCCCGACAGATTCCATCATTTACGCATGGGTTGCTCTCACAGTCATCTATGTCAATCTCACAGTACGTCCCCATATAGCCTGAAAAATGAGTTAAAATGTAATTCACAAATGTTTGTTCTGTTGACACAGTTTACCCATGCTCAACATTTATTTATGGCTATTTTATGTCAGTGCAAGCCAGCAGGGTGTGCATGTGTTTGTGCGTATGCATTTGTGTGTGGGTAAAAATTCTCTGGGAAACTTTTCTCTCATGGGAGTTCTTTGACACTGGTCTTTGCTTGAACCACAGGATGGAAAAAAAGATCCCTGGAGCATCCCTAGTGTTCCCACTCTACTGACATGAACACCACACCCTACTGTCCACGGAGCATTACCATTCCCTAGGTCAGTGTCCCATTCACCAGATGCATGTTATACATTCTGTGGTAGAAAACTATGGATGGCTCCTCCATTGAGAGGAAACAGAGTGTGGAGCAGAGCACCCTCCCTGGGGAGAGGCTAGCGTGGAATCAGAAATAATCAGCAGCTCTCCATGAGCTTTGCCAGGGTGGCTGATGATGAGGATGGTTTAGAGGAAGGGCCTGTCTCTGGAAACGAAGGGGGAGGGGGAGAGTGCTCTGGGAAAAGGCCTCTTTCCCTCTCTGTGTGTATGAGGGGTGCAAAGTGGAGCACAGAGGGGCCCTATTGTTCCACTCCATTCCCACCACTCTTCATCTCATTAGTATGCACAGCACACTCCTCCCCCTAGCTGCTCGCCCTCTCTCACATCCAGTCCTATAGAGCCAACTCTCAACTCTAATTTGTATAGTTCCCAAAACCCCAGGATGCATGTAGGACTGTGTGTGAGAGTTTCACTGTGTTTTTGTCACCGTGTACCCAAACCATTACTTAGTCCAAACTAAATACCCTGTCTGGCTGTACAGTCCACTGAGAGGAAAGAGGTGCTTCCATACCCTTCATCAATGGAAACCTATTACATCACAGTCTATACTGCCAGTCAGCATAGCACTGCACATAATGTTTTGGGAGGTCAAGTTTAAGCAATCAATTGTTCAACCCTGCTGCTGGTTTTAAATGGTTTTCTATATCTTGTTTTGCTTCACTGGTGTTGTTTAAATACAAGTGACCAAACTCGAGTACCTGGCATACAGATGCAAGTGAACTCCCCTATGCGGTCCAGGCAAGTGGCATCATTTTGGCAGGGCATGGAAAGGCATTCATTGATGTCAATCTCACAGCGTGGCCCTGCATATCCACGACCACACTGACACTGGAACGAACCCTCTGTGTTCACACATTTGCCAAAATGCTCACATGGGTTGGCACCTGCAGGTAAAATGGGACTAGATTATGAAAAGAATCATGATACAGAAACGATGAGAGGGCAACATTTTGTTAAAAAGCAGGAGCCATACCAATAGAGCATTCATCCATGTCCTGATTGCAAGCACCACCGACAAAGCCAGCTGGACAAGTGCAAATGGCACGGCCATTAAGGGGGTTGGTGTCACACACTGCACCCTCATTACAGGGGTTACTGACACAGGCATCATCAAGGTGGCACAGCAAACCTGTGAGGCCAAAACAACACAGTTATCAATAATTCAGGAAAAAGGTACTTAAAAAGCAGCATAGACACAGTTTGATGAACTCACCCGTTTTACCAACTGGACACTCGCAGAAAAAGGATGCTACACGATCATGACAGGTGGCACCATTAAAGCACACTGCGATGGCACAGTCATCGATGTTCTCACTGCAGTCATCTCCAGTCCAACCATTCACACAGACACAAGTATGCCCACCGATAGTGTTGAAGCAGGTTCCGCCATTATGGCAGGCATTTGGTTGCATGAGACACTCATTGACATCCTCAGCACAATATTGCCCTAGTATGACAAGAAGATATACGGGCTTACTTGTAGGCATCGCCAAATATGTATTAAGTTTATTTCTGAATACAGCAAGTACAAATCTTTTACCTGTCCATTCTGGTGGGCACTGGCAATTATATGTGTTGACTCCATCCACACATAAACCTCCATTCATACACTTGTGACCTGGACAGTCATCCACATTATTCTCACAGTTGTGTCCCTCAAACCCTGAGATAGATTGAAAGAGGGGAAAAAATATGATACACAGTCCTCACACAGATCATCCTTTGAGTTATGTGGCACTTCTTCAATACACTAAACATTTCACTTCATAACCTCCACATATATTTCCCACACTCATGAATGTGTCTCAATGTGGGTAGTGAAAATGTTCACAGGGTGTCTGATTGTTTACATATTCTCATGATGGTTCCCACACGATGCCAGCAAAAGTCATGACTCCAGCCTGCTCCAGAGGTCTGCAGTCCCTGCACTGTTTGCTTATTTTATAATCTCTCACAGTTTCAATGACTTCCTTTTTGGCAAGAGTCATTTCCTTTAAGTTCCCCAGTGGGAAACCAGAAGCCTCATAAAGTACATTTTTCTGTTGTGAACAGGGCAGAGTGTAGTGGAGCGCAGGCGGGCTGCCTAGCCAACTCTCCCACCATCTCAACTCCCTTTAGTAGCTATTAATAGCAGACAGGAAGACCTGGGATAGAGGAGTAAACCCGAACAGCAGTGCTAACAAATACGTCATCAGCCTGGGAAAATCTGTTTGCCTGTAGAATTGTGCTAAACAAAAAAGGCAGTGGTGACTGTTTATTTGACTGTGATTTGCTGATTTTTCTAATTATATTTTGTGTGCACACTGAGAGAGATCATGTTACCTGGTAGGCAAGCACATTCGTAGGAGTGGTCGCTGGTCTGTCGACAAGTGCCACCATTAAGGCACTGAGATGGGGCACATGGCAGGGTTGACACTTCACATGTGCGTCCACTGTACCCAGGTGGACATTGGCAGCGAAAGGATCCGTGGGTGTTTATGCATAGGCCACCATTGAGGCACACACCAGGCTTTCTGCACTCATCAATGTCATTGCGGCAATTCTTTCCCTGAAACCCAGGTGGGCAGGAGCAGTTGTAGTGGTTATTCCAATTGGCACAGCGAGCTCCATTGGCACAAGGGCTTGTGGCACAAGCATCTATGAGGGAGCAGTCTTGGCCTGCAGATTAAATAGTGAAGTGAATTCAATTAAAATAGGAATTTGTGATCATCTTTCTTTTAAGATTTCAAATGAGGACAAACATGTACCTCTGAACCCTCTCTGGCACACACAGGTGTATTGTGGAATACCATTAACCACCTGGCTCTTGCAGGCTGCTCCATTTAGACACTGAGATCGATGACAAGGATCCAAGTGCTGACATAGTGAGCCAATGAATCCAGGGCGGCATCTAGATAAAAGCATACATGTTTAAAAAAAGGAGTTCACAAGCTGATAAGACTAGCCTAATCCCTGTTTTATTTACTAATGCTGTAGGTTTGGCAATTTGGGCTTGACATCTTTGTATGGTCTGCTACTTGGCTTATAGTCAAAGTCTTCTAAGAGTGTAGGGCTTTTTAGTACATTTGTTTTAATAGTGAGTCAAGTGCTAATCGGGCAATATTTTTACATCTTTAGCAATGACATATTTCCTCATACATTCACAATCAAACTGAGCATATTAAAACAGAGGAAGACCTCCTCTTCTTTTCTTTTTGGCTGTTCCCTTCAGAGGAAGACCATATGACCATATTTTTTTGTTTTCAGTCTCACACACACTTGGCTATAAATCCTCAGGTACTGCATCTCTGCTTTTATTCCGCCACAATTACAGTTTGGCACACTGCAACTCTTATGTTCTCACATAAGAAAATAATCCCAGAAAGTGGGTTGAAAAATAAGAAATTGGCAACACTGATATTGAATAGTTGAGACTGCACACAGCACAGTAAAAGAATTGCAGAAACAGCTGTGATATTTGAATGAAACAACCCATCTCTCAGTTTCTCAGCCCCTGTTTTCTTAATGAAATTGTAAGCCTGAACTAAACCTGCTCTGCTGTGAAGAAGAGATAAATGTACATACATGTTTTATAGCTCTCTCTAAAGTTCCTGGCATAGTTCAGACAACAATTAGACTTTTGAAAGGGGCTTGTATAAACTGGTAACCCAACACCCACAGTCAAGCCCCTGGTTGTGGACAAGTCTCCTTCTTCAAACAGGCCGTTTCATACTGATGACAGGGCAGTGATAGCTAAGATTTTGGTCTGCCCCTGGGCCCTTTGCTTTCTTTCACTGGAAAGGAACCCCTGGGTAGGATCAACAAAGCGTTTTCCTCTGTTCTCCTTTACAGGTACACCACCATATATTCGTGTTGATTCAACTTTGACTTTTTAGATGTGCCTTATGTCTGTAAGAAAAAAAGCTATGATGATTCTTTGACCTTGGCTGAAAAAAATGAAACTTTTCTTTCACATAACCATAAACTAGGTGAGGTAATCCATATTATTAGTAAAAAGTCAGCACTCTGTAGTACTCTAGTTTAGAAAAACTGGAGACTGCAGGTTTATTGTTTAAGACTGCAGGTTTATTTGTTTGCTTGCCTGTCTGAACTGAGCTCAAGAAAACAAGAACCCGAAACAGAGACACATCC
>JAQQAE010004219.1:0-19079 GCA_029823295.1 Pseudamia nigra | reverse complement strand
TGATAAAGGTTCATCTTTGTCTCATCAGTCCATAAACTTTGTCCCAGAACTTTTCAGGCTCGTCTCTGTACTTTTTGTCAAATTCCAACCTCACCTTCCTGTACTTATTGCTAGTGAGTGTTTTGCATCTTCTGGTGTAGCCGCTGTACTTTTGTTCCTGAATCTTCTGTGACGGTGGATTGTGATCCTTCACTCCTGTCGTCTGGAGGTTGTTGGTGATGTCACTGACAGTTGTTTTTGGGTTTTTCTTCACAGCTCTCGTAATGTCTCTGTCATCAGCTGCTGATGTTTTCTGTGGTCGACTGGTTCAACACCTGTTGCTTAGTTCACCAGTAGTTTCTTTCTTCTTCAGGACATTTGAAATGGTCGTACTGGCTATGGACAATATTTGTGCAACGACTCTGATTGAATTTCCATTTTCTCTCAGCTTCAGAATTGCTTGCTTTTCTCCTTTGGACAATTCTCTGGTCTTCACCTGTTTAACTATAAATTCAGTCTGCACAGACAAAACCCAAAGCTGAAACTGAGAGGAGACACTCAGTGCTATTTATTGTTTGAATAATCAGTGTAATAGGACACACATGGGCAGCAAAATACACCTGTCAGTCACATGTTCCAATAATTTTGCTCATTTGAAAAATGGGTTGGTTCAAATAAAAGGTGCTCTTTTGGTTCTTTAACCTATTTGTATGCAAATACCTGGAAATAGAAGCTGAAATACTGATTTTTTTGTCTCATATTCATTGTTTGATGTCAAACCCTAATGTTTTCAGTTACAGTAAAAATAAAGGAATTGGCCTCACTGTTCCAATATGTTTAGAGGCACTGTATATACATATCTGAATGAAAAAAATCATCGAAAATGAAGAGCTTGAGCAATTTAATAAATTAAATGATCAAAAGAATCAAATGAGCATAAATAAGCAAAGTTTTGAGGTATATTATGAAGCAAAACCTTTTCTGTTCTTGCTTAAGAATAATCTGAGCAAAATAATCAGGAAAATGAACAAAAAAAACAAAACTGACAAATGGCAAAAAAACACTGTATCAAATATATAAAATAATAAAAACTATTCAACAAAATAAGCAAAATAATTCACAAAGTCACTGACAAACTGAACAAAATAGTAAAGTAAAAAAGCATGAGCAAGAAAATGAGACTAAATAAATACAATTATAAGCAAAATAGTGTGTGAAAATCCACAAAAATAATTTTAGAAATGAATCAAAATGTACAAAAATGAATAAAATAATCAAATAAGTGAAAAAACCTTAACCAAATGATTTGCAAAATGAAGAAAAATGAGAAATAATGAACAAAACAATTAAGAAATTGAACAAAAACCAGCAAAATAGTCAAGGAAATGAACAAAAAAAGAACATGTTGCCAGCTAAAAACATACATTGTATGTCATGTGGCAGATTTGAATTTTGAGCTGTGAAATTTTCCATCAAATGTGTGTTTTAAGCATTTCCCTTTTTTTGGTCACTGGCTTAACTTTTTCTACATGTCTATAGTTTAATAGATGACATATTACAATAACAAAATTGAGAGTAAAATGATAAAGAACCTTTGTTTTGTCTCTGTTTAGTAAATATAGAGTGCATTCTGGGTGTAGTATAATAACTTGTATGTCATAAAAATATCCTCAACAAACAAGGGTATGAGGTTGCACAGTTAAACTCCTAATGGGCATTAACAAGCTGTTTGTGTTTCCAAACACTGAGTGATTAATTACAGATGTCGTCCTGTAGGGTCAGGGTGACTGAATCCCATTTACTGCAGCTTCATCAGTGCAGGGTGACCAGGTGTTTCGATGATACAACACGAAGGGTAATAACACCATTATTACTGATTAAACCATTACAGTGTACATGAAACACAATTTATATATGGCAACTAATGTGTGCCTCTATATATACATTTTTGCATCTGCAGTATGCATACAGAGTAGGAACAGGCCTGCAGAGAAATTACAAAGCAGAGTCTCGTACCATCCTCGACACGGTGAGGAAATGAGGTAAGGCAAAGTGAAGCGATAGGTAATGCAGATACCTTGCAGTTATATTGGTTTTTTGAAAATAATTACAGGATGCGGTATGGTTATGGCAACTGCAGACTGGATATTATTATTAAACAGAAATTCAGCACAAAAAGGGAATGTCATTGTGTTGTTAAAATCCATTCAAGGCAAGTAAAAAAGGGAAAAGTACTCTTGTTTACCACTTTAGTGCATTGTTTTTTGTGCAGTGGTGCAGAGAATACAAATTAGGCTTCAATGATTTTCTTGTGACTTTGGACTTTTAAGGCTTACAGTTCTGTGCCTCTAAATGGTAAACCAATAAACTTTGATTTCCCCTGAAATAATCCAAACCAGAGCTACAGATTGTGTGCGTTACTGTCACGTTATCAGATGTCAGTTATTGCAGGAGCCGGCTCTCCAGAATCCAGGGATTTGCTTCACCCTGCATTAGGCTGATGTGTTCAAGTTATCCAAGTCACTTTGTTTTAGTTCATTTTATGATTGAAAACCAGGTTATCAAGAGCTGAAATAGCTAATTTTTCAACAAAAAAAAAAAAAAATCAGATATCCAGAAGGGTAAAGATCAGATGACTGACAAATGGATACGAAAAGTCTGTTAGTCTCTTAAACAAAAACTCCACAAATCAAAAGGCATAAAAGAATGCACTAATGCCATAAAAATATAATCATACTACACATGAAGTTGAACAGGAGAAACTCCACCACAAACACATGAGTTATATTTAAACACACCAAACACGATTCCAACATCAACATTAAATATCAAAATCCTGGCAGAAGAGGCCTAAAAAGTATCTAGGGTTAAAGGCAACATATTAATTTCACGCAGACAATGGCAAACTCCATTCTGCACATATCATGACAGCATGGCTTTGTGGTAAAAGTGTCCAGGTGCTGAACTGGCCTGCAGTCCTGGGTGGTCAATTATTGAAAATGTTTGGCGTGTGATGAAACGTTGATGTATGTTTTCACTCGCTGATATACTCAAATCCTTCATCAGGCAAGAAATGGAAAACACTACCCCTTCAAAATGACGGGGACTCGCCGAGGCTTACACAGTGTTGGTAAAAGAAACGATGATGTGGCAAAATGCGACATATGACTCTTGCTGAACTTTTTTGAAATATGTTTGAAATGAGCATGTCATTTTGGTTTTAACATTTGATAAATTGTCTTCCTGCAATTCAAAAAACAAATGTGAAAAATGACAGCCTCTTGCATCAGCAGCGGCTAAGCTAATAGCTAAGCGAAGGCTACAACACGATCCATGCGTCTGAGTCGCCTTCAGCACATCCACGTAAACACACAGCGATGCGACAAAAACCAGCTGCAGAGCCTGAGGAGAAAACGTCCAATGTTTTCCATTTTCTTTGCGTCTGTAAGACCGCTGCGTTTTTTTTATGACATGATGTCCGTTCAGCGGTACTGGACTTAAAATCTAGTGCTCATATCTGTTCCAACATTTGCAAAACATACTCAGATGTGCATTTCCTTTTATCAAATTTCTGAAAATTCACCTTAAATGTAGTACTTTTGGATGGAAACCCAGGTCCTGAGTGTACAGAGATTTACTCTTGCAAGTATACATTGTGATATATATTGAATTTTGCAGTACTGACAAGATATAATTAAATATATATACGTATAGTTGTGACATAAATTTTTGCCCGTATTGCAGAATCCCCATTTAAACTAAAATTAGCCCCACAGCCATGAGCAACTCCCAACGTGTTTATCGCGCGTTTACAGTAGCCTTGTGTCAGAATCTGATCCCTGCACACATTTCAGAAAAACCAAGGAAAAATCTAATCGACGCATATTATTTTTCATTGCCACCCATACAGAAGTACTGATTGGATACATGCAAGTAATACAGATGTACATTTAAGTGTTAAAATATGGGACCTTTAACTAACACCAACTAACCAACCCTCTTGCTCATACATTTATAAACTGTAATAATATATCGTGATAGAAAACTACTAATGCTTGGATTATGTTCCTCAGCAGTCTTTTTAAGTGCTACATTCATGGCCTGTGGTGATGCATTCAATGCACGTAAATGCCTGAGTAGTACAGTATGCTGTTGCGCATTAGTAGTAATAAATATTATTTAAAGGAGACATTTTATTTCTTTCAATTTGTCAGCCATCTGTGCTATGATAACCTTTCCAAAACCCTGTTATGCACTTGGTTATATATGAAAATAAGTCAGTTTTCTCAGGTGAAACAGTGTTTTCTGTTGCAATGTCACTGTCACTTGTTGATATAGTGTTTCTTTGCTCTCATCACTCTCTTACTATGTCCTCTGGGAAGAAAAGAGTTTTGAATAATGTTCCCCCTACTGATTTTATTATTCACTACCTTTCCCTTATTTGCAAAATTCCCCCGGTTATTTTTGTGCTGATGCGCTTTTGCTACTTTCCTTTATCCGTCATCTTAAAAAAGGTGTCTGAAAAGAAGTGAGATGCAGGTGAAAATACATCTCTGCAAACTGTATCAGAGCTTACCTCAAACTGAGTTTATTAAAATCCCCTGGCATAATGGGAAATATAGTGAATAGAACAATAAACCCGGGCATTAATTACAGTAGAGGAGAATGTAGAAAGAGATGAATTGTTGTATAATTTCCTCACGGAAAATATTGGGTTTGATCATTTCCATGTGATGAGTGTTTTATGAACGACTGGTCTTTGCAATCCTATACATTAAAGATCCATTTTTCCCTAAATATAATGGTGTTATTTCTATTTCTTGCTCGTCTTTACCTACTGTGTGGAACGATCTACAATTCAAAATGAAAAGTGGCTGTTGGAGGCGTTTCTAATGAAGATTCTCCACTGATGCGTTAGATATCCCATGAATCAAAATGTGGATTTCAACAGCAAAAACTGAAAGTGTGTGAAATTAAAATGTCCAGAGATGAAAATGGCTGTGATTGTGCACACATCATGATGAGCTTTAATAAACTGAGGACCACGCAGTCCATCCTGCCTTGGGTCATCTAGGGACGCAGACAGTTTAATTGAAGTTGTATTAGAAACCTCAAGGGGGGGAATTTAACTTGTCAAGCTAATCATCGTAATTTTGGCCTCGAGTTGGAGCCCATTGTCATTCATTCCATCAGGAAGTTAGGGTCACAATAGTCGTCTAAGGACAGTCAGAAACCAGGAGAGTGGTTACTTTGATTAACTTTTAATTATCTCTTCACTTTTTATATTACAGACTCTGAGTCAGATTAAAATGTATAGCACGGATATATAATAAAAATATTCTATAAAAGCTAACTGGATGTTCGCTCATTTTTTTATCCACTTATCCAGGTCTGGATTGCAGGGACAACAACCCAAGCACAGAACCCCAGAATTGTTATGGTGTTCCCATAATTCCAGTGTGTCCTGGGTGTCTCCTCCAGGTTGGACACGCCCCAAACCATTCTCCTCATTCAGGTTCATACTGACAGATATAACTGCACAGGAGGCTGACTGGTCGGACCAATACCTTTATTCATGTCTATTCCATGGCGTAATAGTAATAACAGTATTATGTCGTGCATTAAATACACAGAGAAGAGTCCAAAATGTACTGTCTTTAGTCCATCTTCAGAATGTTGTCGTTCCACCTTTGCAGGTAGATAATCGGTGACATTTGCTGGCTCATGAGGTGAATTGGATTCTTCTCAGCTACTTAGTTCCTTTTCCTGATTCCTTTAGGTTTTCCTATTAATTATTCATTGACCTCATGACATTCCACATCGGGTTTAAGGTATAAATGTGATAGAAAGGACGAACAGACCCGGGGAATGTAGTGTTGTTGTGTCCATGAGATTATCCTCATCTGTCTATTTGTTTATTTCAATAAAAGCCACCACTGCTCCCACCTCCCACTTTTTTTTCAGCCCCAGAGTTTGTTTGCGAATCACAACACCATACAATTCAGCCAGTGAAGCAAGTATTTCATCATTTGTAAAGCCACACTGAAAGTAATCAGTAATTTCTCAATCACGATCAAGGTCAAGTTTATTTACATATCAATCGATCACTTCTATAGAGCACTTTAAAAACAAACACAACTGAGCAACAAAGTGCTGTACATCATGGATAAATAAGATCTAATACATAAAAAAACAAGTAATAACTCTAAACAATAAAACAATGAGTTTATTCACACAATAACATAAAAGGTCACGTAACTAAAATAACAAGCAATAAAAATAATATAAAATCCATACAACAAAACAATAAGCAAATAAAATCAATGTCTCATGCTGGATTGAAGGCCATGGAGTAAAAAGAACTGCACTTTTCTGGACTGAGATGTCAGATGTTTTTCCTGGGATCTGGTGGATCCTGGGTCACTGCCCCCAGTGTCCAACCACCACCTCCAGACCTTCTCCAGATCTTCTCTGAGCCCCTGGTATTTCTCTAGATTCTCATGTTCCTTTTTCCTGATGTTGCCATCGGTTGGTGTCGCTATGTCAACCACAGCAGCTTCCCTCTGCCGTTTGTCCACCGCCATCCTGTCAGTCTGGACCTGGAAGTCCCACGGGATCTTGAGTTGGTCACGTGAACATGTTACTATTCTGTCTTTACAATAGTTTGTATCAGAATATGATTCCACCTCAGCATGGGGATATTTTCTCATGAAAAGTGGGTGGATACACTGCTTTACAGCAAAATCAGAGCATATGTTACTAAGTTAGAAAGACACTCGTGGAAAACTCAGCCCCACAACCTGACAGAGGTCTTTAAGTTGTGCAGAGGTCATTTTTTAAAAACATTTTATATGCTGAATCAAAACTACATTACAAAGTGTGTAGAGAAAAAAATGTATTGTTTTTAATGCGATTCAATGCAAATGTTTTGTTTTCTGTTCCAATTTAGTTTCACCAAAAATGACCGAGCAAATCATACTTTCCTTTTCAAGTGTGTTTATGTCCCAAGGGTGTGAATAACTTAGTTGTGCTTCCTTGCCTAAAACATGCATATTTGAGAGAAGAGAAAGCAATGAATCAGCTTGTTTGCATCTAAATTAGTCTCTCACATCAGCATGTGTTCAAAAATAATCTTGCAAGCAAATCAAGTGATTCCATGGGAGTGTATCCTGCATATGATGCATATATACCATTTAGAGTGTTAGTAAAGTGAATAATTGTATGCAATGACGAGCAATCTCAGTTTATTGCATTTTTATGGAATGCCAAATATAATCAAAAATAATCCACAAATGCTTTCCTATGTATCACATTTTACATAAGGGTTGTGACCCTTATTAACACGTGTAAATAAGCGTTGTGAATATGTTTGATGAAAAAGTGACAGCCGGGGGATTCAGTAAATCCAGTTGACAGTGCAATAGTCATCATTAGAGCTGGAATTTATCACCCTCTGACACAATTTGATGGAACCAGAAAAGCATGAAATTGAAAATAACCCATTGGATTGATCCATTTCCATCTGTTGGTGGTATGAAAAAGAGCTTTTGCTAAAAACTAAGACAGATTTTACGTTTATCCTACCGTGTTTTGAATTTTGAATGTAAATGCACAACCCAATCTCATTCGATTTCATTCAAATACCACTTCACTTTTTCATTTTTGTATGCAGATTACTTTAGATGTGGCTGATAATATTATGCTCACACAGACACGTGCAAACAAAGGCATGAAGATGCACTGGTCCTAGAGCAAACAGAGACAGAATTGGCTTAAGGAGGCTCAGGTCCTTCGACGACTCCGGCTCAGTCAAAGACATGTGAACTGGCCGGACTGACTAGTGAAAAAGGCTGGATTAGTGGTTAGAGAGAAGCACATTGGGGGCTGTGTGCGGATATGTTTATTATGTATCTCAGCTGGCTCGGGAATGCTTTGATTTTCCCATAGAAGAGGTGGAGGAAAAGGCTGGAGAGAGGAAAGTCTGGGAATCTCTGAACAGTCCAAGTCTGGTTTCCGCCCACTCCATAGTCCTGAAAGAGCATTAGTCAAAATTACAAATGATCTCCTCTTGGCAGCAGATTCTGGTCTTTAAACCTTTGCCACCGTCTCACACACTGTCCTCCAGGACAGGGATGTATGTGTGATGCCAACAGGTTTAAATTTTAACTTTAGCCACATGCAGGCCATTCAAATTAAATGATTCAGATCGCATCCACTCCCACACACAACAGGTGTGCTCCAGGGCACTGTCCTGGTGCCCCCTGCTATTCATCATTTACATACTCCCCCTTGGCTATAGCTTTCATAAACATCCCATCCATTTCTATTGCTATGTTGATAACACCGAAATTATTATTTCTCACTTACAAAGCCATCCCGAACCTGCCCACACTCTCCAATCCTCTTCCTCCATCCAGCTCAATGTCCCGTCTGCCTCACTTTTCAGATCAAAACTAAAAACTCATTCGTTCACACTAGCATATCCAACGTCATTATGTGCACGTTTTTTGTAATGCTTTTGTTTAATGCATTGTTTGTTGCACTGCTTGTTCTGTTTGTTACACTTTTTAATCTGTTTTAAATTCTATGATCTTCACTTTTATAAAATGTACCCTGAAATAAAACGGTGGCTGGATCGATCAATGGATGGGCCTCATATGTACAGTATATGTCTATTTAAAATGCAAATCTGTGCTGGTGCCAGAATGTGGAATAATAGAGAGAGAGAGAGAGATATGACATACAGTGTCTTCAAAATACATCAGTTTTTGAATTTCTTGTGAAGGATGAATAAAGTTCTTTTTATGTTAATTCATCTATATGTTTTCTAATAAAGTTTATGCCTTCTAGCATTTTGAGCTTCAAAAAGTTCTCTTCTAAAACAGATTTCCAAATTTCTAGAACATTTGCCAGAACTGACAAGAAAATATCCAAGTCTATCAAAATGAAACACATGGCTGCCGATAAAGGAAGTCTCAGAAATAAAGAATAACCAATAATATTAGACTCCGCTCTGAACAACTGGAACAAAAACTAGACCAAGATAAACACTGTAAAAGAACACTGTGTAGAACTACTAATCCCTCTACAAGCTCAGTTTTTATAGGATAGGAACAAAAAATAAAGCTTTTGGCTTGATTGTATATTCTGTTTTTTTCCTTTTTGTGTATTTTTTCTGTGTTCTGTTTAGTCTGTTTTATTTTAGGCTAATTTACCTGTATAAAAACCGAAAGATATACCAAGGATTAAGCATATAAATTGTTCAAATATGTCACATTGCAATAAAGAAGAAAAAGAGAAAGAGAATGAGCATCGTCAACCAACCAGCTAAACCAAGGGCATCTTTCTCCAAACCAGATTACTGTCCCCGGTCCGTGTGCGTCCCACCCGGTCTCCGAAATCTTAAACAGCCTTTTATTGGTGCCCAGGCCTCGGCAACACCACGCCGGGTTCGTCCATCACCCCTTTTTCAGCAGCGTGTGCAGCATTACATACTGTAGGTGAACTCAGATGCACCGTGCAGGTCATGACAGATAAACAGTAGCTTAGCTATGAGGATGAGACGGTAAAAACACGGTGAAAAGCTGGACTTGTGAACAGTGAGATGAAGGAAAGAGTCTTCACAGTAAATCTGATGCAGTGCCCTTGAGCAACATAATGAATCTTTACAAGGTTTCAGCAGCATTTCACCCATGAGTTTTAATCAATAATGTGTTGTAAAATTCTCTGGCTATACATTTTTAAAACTATTTATAGGCTTGTTATGATCTTTAATACCCCCGACACCAGTGTTGAGCAAAAGAATATATATTACATACTACTAGTTATTTATAACAAATTACTGATAGTGTTTAGTTTGGTGATAGTAACTAAAAAAGTTAAGTACAAGGCATTATAGAATGTAAGCGTGTAATAAACTGTCATGGAGAATAATTCTCACGTAGATATTACTCTCATTGTCTGCAGTGAATAAGGAGGTAAGACATTACACACAAATATTCTCCCTTCATGCACAGGTCAATTTAGATTTTTTAAATTTTCTTTCAACATGTATGTTTCACACTAATGGAAAGAACATGTCCAAAATGCAAATTATTTTTCTTTTTATTTAAGGTACAGCTTTTGTCCTGATCATTATGCAAATTTGTGCATATTTAATTTAATTTGTGTCTGATCATAAAAATCAGATTTGACTTGTAGTAGAGAGTGTCTGACAGTACCTGGAGATGATTTATGGTTATAGTTTGGCCTGGTGATACCGATTAATTTGAGTTTTTTTGTTGTGTACAATTTTAAAAAAGAAAAAAAAAATTCAAGTTTTCAAAATTTTTTAAAACAAAAGAACAGCTGGCACCTTAATTCTAGCAGTGAAATAGAGGATACTTTTGTTAAGCTTTTAATCAAATAAAAGCAAACCTTGTTTTGAGTTATCTCTGTTGTTTGCACTTATTTTTTTAAAGTAGGGGAAAAAGATGAAAAAAATAATAATTCCAATTTGTTTGTGAAAAATTCAGAGATTTTATTTTTTTAGGCCATATCACGCAGCCCTACATTTTAATCTGTTCACCTGTAGACTTTTAAAATACAAGTACATGAAGTTAGAATGCACAGTGCTAAATGTCTTCTGAAAATGTTTTCTCACGCATTGTTTTATTTCTATCCATATTTTTATGGAGGTGTATTATTATCTACATAAATTTTAGGGACTGTTTTACTTAAGTGTTTTCAGATGGTGAGACAATGACAACAATGAAAATCCGTCTGCAAACAGCTGACTCTTAAAACCAGTTTGAATCACCACCTGTAGTGTCTCATTTAAATGAATGGTCTGAGCATTTGTTTATGACTTAACTAGAGATAAGCACCTAGAGATAATCGGCGACTATAATTGGCGCTATACAAATAAAGTTTGATTGATTGATTGATTGAACTATATACAGTATAATCACATCATTAGTGATTTTATTACTTGTCACTTGGTTGAACGGGGATTTTTCTCCAGCCTCCTCCCTTCTTCTGGGTCAAACATCCTCACCTCTGGTCTGCCGTTGTTTGTGCTCAGCTCACATCTTCATCCTCCTCCTGATTCTTCTGCTTGCAGTAACCGGTGATTTGGCCGCTTGCTTAATGCTGCCGTGCACCTTGTCCAGGTGTTTCTTGAGGTTATGCGTGTTATTGTTAGCCATCAACAATTCCCTCGCCTTCTCACCAACATTTAAGGTGCAACGTAGTGTGAGGTTCTTATCCTTTTACCAAAGAGACTCAAACTAGTGCGAGTATAACCACTTTAAAAAATGCACAGTCCTGCAACGCTGCCATTTCACCATCTCTGTAACCAAACCATCTGTTTTTTTTTTACAGCAGTTACCCATCAATTGCGCAGTTTGCATGTTTGCATCTACGTAGGTTTTCTCCAATTTCCTCCCACAACCAAAAACATGCACTAGGTGAACTGGCTGCTCTAAGATCTCCATAGTTGAGAATCTGAATGATTGTCTGTCTGTATATTCATGAGGTCTTACAACTATGTTATTATTATGAGTGACACATTATATATACATCATATTACTGTATCGCGTTGCCTTTGTAACATGTTCACCCCAGCTCTGCCCGTTGCACCAGAGGCAGAATGAGCCAGAATTCCATCAGGATTTGTACATTCCTGGGTATTCTAAACATTCTTACAGAATCAGAACCTTCTGATCACATTCTGGAGGGAGAAGCGAAACGGCAAACGACCTGAAAACCGGCCGGAATGTCCCAAAATTTCCTCCAATGAACCAGAATGCATTTTCAAATTACACTCATCCGGGATTCAAAGTGCATTCTAAATATTTTCACTGTGTTCTAACTACATTCGAGCTGCATTCCAGAGCTAATGCACCCAAATTGTGCAAGAATAATTTGAGGTGGGTTCGATGCATTCTTAAAAATTCCCAATATCTAGCTGATTTTCTTCAGTTCGGCTGGTTGTGCTTGATTCCTGCTGGTTCGGAATAAGTGTGACGGGGGGATAAAAAACATGATGGTCCTGAGTTGAAATATATTGATCAAGATCTTCTGTATATTTGGCCACTTTGTGTCAAGTCATAATATAAAAAAATACATTAATTTGAAAATCAAAAACGGTTCACACTTCCCAAGTGTACATCATCAAATTACAAAAAAAAATCCTATTTAGCACATTTAGCATTAAATGGGTGACTGTTTGGCCTTTGAAGTGCATTCAAGGTCAAAGGTGATGTAACCAAGTGAAAGAGCACAGAAGATATCCGATTAGCATTTAACTCTTTCCCCGTCAGCATTTTGGATGCTTTTTACTTCTTTTTACTTATCTTTCAAGACCCACAGAACATGTTGAAAAAGTGAATGAAAATTTCACCCAAATCCATTCATAAATGTTTACCTTGTGTTGTGAACAAACAAAAAGATAAATAAACTAATGCTGACAAAAACATTTTTTTTCCTTGGTGGGCATTCGTTACTACAACATTGACAATTTAACATCAATTTATAAAATATACATTTTCTGACAGCAAATATTAGTGGAAAGGGAAAGGTGGAGGGAGGAAATAATGTAAGAAAAAATCCACTGATGTGCAAATTGTGCACTTCGCTTGAGGTGAAGGTCGTCTGCAGTAACGAACCCCTATCGAACCTCTCCTGCAGAGGCTGTTAAGTGCTTTCGTGCTAATGAGATGCAAGATGCAAAGTAGCAAGTCCCTGCCAAGGACGAGGGACAGGGCGTGGACATGTGATTAGAATCGATCTCAGACATTCTGAGTTTGTCTTTTGGCTTTGACAAACTCCCCAAAATATGTACAAAGTTTTGGATTAAAGCTATAAATAAGTGGTTTTGGGATGAATAATGGTGTTTATCACAGTCGCTTTGAAAGCGTGAAGGGTACTGAATTGAGCATGCAAATGATAAAGTGTAGTTGTATATTTAACTGCTTGGTTTTTAAAGTGGTATCTGTCCATTTAATGTTCTGATATGCCTATAAGATAAAATTTATGTTGAACTATACAGATAAAAAGTTTGGATGCATGGTCTCCATACTTTTTTTTTCCCATTTTTAATTATTTTCAACATTGTACATCAATACTGAAGACATCAAAACAATGAAAGAAAGTGTATGGAATAGTGTAGTGAACAAAAATGTGTTAAACAACCAAAGTAGCCACATTTAGCTTTGTACATTCATGGAATTCTCTCACCCGTAACAGTCTTCAGTTCACATGTGTCTTGTCAAGAGATAATTTGTGCCTTTTTTTTTTTTTTTTACATTTTTATGTGTTTTAGACCATCAGTTGCCCAGTGCAGAGAAAGGATGGTTAGAGCCAACAGCCGTATTAGTGTGACTACAACTGCTGTACAAATCTGTATGATGACAAGAGACACCCCGAAGTAAAGGAAAAAGACAGTCCATCATTACTGTGGCAGCTATTTAGCCCGTCTCACATACGACTGCAAATCTGTTCATCTCAGGGTGTATAGTGGAATGTCAACAACCCTTTGGTCATGTCACCGATGTAACTGTCCCAGCACTATTGGACAGTCTCCCTTAACAGGGAGATATTCCATAAAGCAGGTTCTGCAAACTCCCAGTCGACGTAGGCCGGCGGCACGTAGAGAAACACGACTCAACTCTGAGTTTGGTCGCCTCGTCCATGATTGAACAAACCTCGCACACAGCTGCAGATTGACACCACGGTGACACACATCTACACCAGTGATAAAAGTCGCCAAGTTGGAGTCGTGATCGTCGCACATCGCCGAGACGAATGTCGAATCAGCAGGATTTCTGTCGGGACGACGTAGCGGCCGGAAAATCTGGGTTGGGAACCACCGCACGTCAAACAGATTTCCAGTTGAGTAGAGACGAGGTGAGTCGCGTTTCTGTCTGCGTGGCCGGCTTTACTCTGAGCTGAGAAACTCTGAGTATCCGGTTCAATCAACTGTCTTCACCCAGAGTCAGGTGTGTGCACAAACCACAATAAAAAGCCATCATCAATGGAGACCTGGTACCTGGATTCATCTGGATTCACCTGGATTCACCTGGATTCACCTGGCATGGCAACGGCTGACAAAGCACATCAGACGGGGAATACAAAGAGGTATTATGTAGAAAAGGGAGCAGCGCTGCTGCCGCTACTAAAAAGAGTGAATCAACACGAGAGGAAATTACTGCCCGAGTTAATGCTCAAGTTGAAAACACTCGTCCACTGACTTAACGTTGAACTTTATTAAAAGTGTAGCATGTGAGTTGAAACACTGGTGAGTGGAATACAAGTCGTGTATAGAATTAAAGAGTTTTATTTATTGCAGTCATACTGGGAGGCAACTGAAGATGAAGTAGCAGAACATCATTAATATAATATTGTCAGTGTCATAAAGAAAGCTCCCATTTGCACAAAAAAACAGCACGATGCACAAAACTTGTTGTGATGTCAGCACATGTCTGTGGTGTGTACGGCCGGGGAATGTTATTAAGATATTTGAGTTCCTGTAATTAAAAAAAACTACAGTTTGATGAGATGGTCATGTGGAAATTATTTCCATATGCATTTCAAAAACAAGACATGTTTTCTCCTGATATCTGTCATCTCTGGTACATGTCTTTTAGATTGCTATAAAACAACCAGTTTACAAAGCTCAAAGGAACTCTGAATAATTTAAGTATTTATGTGATCATCCTGTTGGCGCTGCATTCGGCACTTTCTATGTATAGAATAAAAAACAGTTTCATAAGTCAGTTGGAGATCTGAGCTGAAGGGGTTTGTGTGCCGACTCTTTCATGTTTGTTTCTTTAATTACGCTACAAAATGGGGGTCAGTGAGTCTCAAAAATCTAAATAACTTTGAATGTGTTCTCAAGTGAAGTTGCCAAAACCATTAACCCTCAGAAACCTCAAATACCCCGGCAGCCAAAAATTCTTAATGATCGAAAATGTTTATCAGTTTTGAACCGCTGGTCATATTTACATCCTTTAAAAACTCACAAAAGTCTCTCTGAAAGTCTCTTTTCCTCAGAATGTCTCAGGGAAATGTCTCTTTTGGCCCTTCAGTGCCTCCGTAGTTTGCACGCATACATCAGTGCATTCTGAAGCTACAGATTTCTATTAAAAACACTTCACTTTTCTAGTATTATCACCGCCTACTTGTTCTTTCACTGAAAAACACTTAGGATAATATTATAATAAATGGCTGTAACTTTCTTAGGAAAAGATTGATGTGGACAGAAGTGGAAAAGAGTAAAAAAAACAGCATGTTTTTACTGACTTTTTCAAAATTATAAGAAATGTATCTATTGTTACACAAAGCAAATGTAAATTTGAGAATTTAAATAAACTATACTGAAAGTTAAGGTTCTCCTGAATCAAATGATGTATGACACTTACTGACTGCTAGAATAAGTGAAAAAAATAAATTACCTAAATTAACATAAAACGTCAGACACCACTAAAAAGCTCTAGATCTTTAAGGGTTAAATATTGTCTGAGGTGCTTGAAGTAACAGTGTCTGACAGAACAGATGCTGCACTTAAAGTTAGCGATATGGGAAATATTTTTTTAAATGTATTTTGTACAAACATGTTTTTTTATTTTGCAAACTGCATCAACAAATGGATTCTGAAAGAAACAAAAGAATTGATACAGTCATAAAACTTCTAAGGTGGATGTTTTTAAAATGTACAAGCAGTTGTTTTAGATCTAGTAAAATGTCTTGGTTGCAAAAAGATTAAACTAAAATTCTTCACATGATTAATATTTATTGAACCCGGTGTTGTTGCTCTGAACCAGACCAGCTCTTTGCTACTGAACTGATATAGCCTCTCTCAGTATGATTGACCAGTCACAAAAAGCTGTGATGAAGTTTTAGATTTAGTATGTAGTCAAACTTTATTTTTGCAGAGTGGGATATTGTGTCAGAAAAATCCAAACTTGCCAGAGGCGCAGTGCGATTTACCAGTGAAAGCCAGAACTAATGTTCAGGTTGGGTGCTTGCTCAAAACAGAGCAGAATGTCCATTGTTTGGTAAAAATGTCAGTTGAAGGGATATCTGTATTCAAAACATTACATGACCATTGGTCTGTTCAATTGGAAAAGGTCATAGGGACTCTAATGAGGTGCCTGCTGGGAAAATAACAAGCCCCCTTATGCCTCGATAGACACCTCCCTATGTCAGAGCAGGTCAGCTGTAGCAGGATGGAAACACTCCAACTCTGAGGATGGCAGCACTGAAGGCTGACACCACTCAATACAAAATAGCACCCGGTAAATGTAGACACTGCACCTGCATAATTGCTTGTTTTGGCGCATAGACCACAACAACCTAAAATCCAAAGTAAAATTGAAGGATATTACCTTTTGCTCATGACTGTATCTCCAACTTAGACAAAGAAAAGCATCACCGATTCTCTTTACAACCTATTGCATGAGAAATTACTCCAGTTAAATTTCCCAATGCATTTTTTAATCCAAAAAAATTAAATAATAAAGCTTCATTCAGCCATACCCACAATTATGCATAACAACAAGCATGAATATATTTATCTGACCAAAAGTGTGAATATTGGCTTCCCAATCTTGTGCCTGCATCATCCGTGCTTACACTGCAGTCCAGGTCTGCAAAACTGGGATGAGCATGGCATAGTATGAGTGCGTCCAAACTGATTTACTTGAAACTTGCCATATCTGCATTGTGCCAACTTTTGGGAGAGGTGGCTTCACTGCCTTTTGATAGGGGCTTCTATTGGAAAGACAAGATAACCTGACAACATCTGAATGATCGACTGCATGCACTGGTAGATGGAATAACTGCCATGTGACCCACTGATTTCTGAAGTGCCATTTTGAGGCAGTTGGCTTGTCACTTCCTAGATGACATTTTGGACCCAAAAACAGGGCATGACCTTATTTGGAAATAAGTCAGAGTTGAGGGAGTGCAGTGTGTGAAGGGTGTTAAAGATAAGTTAATAAATAATAATGGATTGGGTTTATATAGTGCCTTTCTAGTCACCCAAAGACCCTTCACATTGAATCCATGATTCATTCACTGCAGTCATACACTGGTGGTGTGGTGGTCTGTGGTCACAGCTGCTCTGGGGCAGACTGACAGAAATATGGCTGCTGATTTGCGCCAACAGCCTCTTCACCCACCACATATTTTTTCACAAGGCAAGGTGGGTGGAGTGGCTTAACCAAGAACACAACGGCAGCATGACTCGGATGGAGCACGGTTCAAACCACCAACCTTCTGGTTATTGGATGACCTGCTCTACCTCCACCACCAGATCACTTAGTAGACGGTCTTAGTAAAAAAATTTTGAGATCACGATGACTTGAAAAAAATATATTCACTTAATATTGGTGTAGTGAAATTCAATCCATTTCATTCTGTCATTTGATCCAGGTGTCACTTTTGAGATAGGTGGACTCCTGCATGTAACAACAAGAAGCTGTGAAGGTGCAAATCCTGGCCTAGTTTTAAAACTGGCTCAGCATATTTGCAATCAGCAGAGTCAATAACCAAGGGGTATATGACATTTTCATCCTCAATACATAGCTAGAACCGTACGTAGGTCAAAGTACAATAATTCCAGACCCTATCAATCTTAAAGGTCAAAGTTAGGGTTAATGCAATTTGATGAATGGCGGGTGCCCTGGAGTCCGCTCAATCACATATTAAAATTTGGCGCCTCTAGCTATAGTAAGTTGGTACAATAGGTGAAAATACAATACATTTTTATTATTTATTAATGCTGTGACCTAATGAACATTTAGATTAGGTGGTGGTTGCCATAGTAACCCTCCCCTCTACCCTGACTACCCAAGAGCCACGTTTACTTAGTTTGGGTCCAAGGACATTGGAGCTACAGAGCTGAATTGATTTTTGCAAGTATTAATGCTGCAACCTAATTTATATGCAAATTAAGTGGGGGTTGCCATAGTAACCATTCCCCTGACCCTGACTGCCCATGTGCCAAGTTTGGTTAGTTTTGGTCCAGGGACTTACAGGGATAAAGCTACATGTTCCCCTAACTTTGTTGAGGTGAGGGATAATTAAAGGCTCAACATTTATTAAGTGGTTGCTCTGTGATTGTGACTGAGTGAAACGAGTTTGAACAGAAATCTCAAACTAGCAGGGGTGACAGATTTTTCGGTACCAGGTAGTAAAGCTGGGCATTTTAAAATAACTGTCCATTGGAAGTGACCATTTTTAGAGACAAATGGCTATTTAAAGAACTCCAGGTTTTGGCACTTTCACAGTGGCTTAATCTTTTAGCTTCAGAAATGATTACAACAAGCCCCCTGTGCAGGTTATTATGACGGACCCTAAGGCACACTAATTAGGCCACTTACAAAGCATATACACACACGCACACACTGGGTGTATCATCTATACGCTACATATACAATACAGTAACAGTGTGTTGGAATTTACAGTTGAAAGACGAACTTGAGTTATTGTTTGATAAAGTGTAGAAGGTCAACGTATATCTGAACCAGAGGAGCTGTCCATTTCACTGCGGTGCTGAAATGACCCCACTGTGTGTCAGGGACCGAGCAGAGAAAAGTCAGGACAAAGGTGTAAAAGTGAAAAATGTTAATATTTAATAAAATTTTAAATTAGAAAGATTTACAATAAATACTCAAAAATGCAAAGGAATCTTCAAAGTGCAAAGTAAACTAAACAATAGGGCCCAATTGAAGTGACGTCCACGAAGCAATAACTCAACTCAAGCAGTGTGTTAACACAATAATAATAACCTCTCAAAATGACACAACGCAGGGGTGTATATACAGGTAGGCTAGCTTAAACAGACGCATGAGGAGGACATTCAAATTACCAAAATAAATACACAATAAAACATTAATCCAAACCCCTTTCCAAGTAATTTACCAAATCCAACAATAATAACTAAAAGGAAATTGACCACAAATTATATACAACTTGTGGAAAAGAAATCTTTAAAGTAACAAAAGAGCCTCCTTGTCCCCCTTCTCTTCTCTGGTGGTTGGTCTGGCCCACTTCCTGCTTTCAGCTATAAAGGCTCCGCCTCCACAGTCTTTTGGTTTTTTGCCAGGCAGGCCTCA